>JANHGN010018350.1:0-26400 GCA_024605025.1 Megaceryle maxima
AGAAGGAGACTCCACAACCTCTCTGGGCAGCCTGTTCCAGTGCTCCTTCACTCTTACAGTGAAGAAGTTTTTCCTCACGTTGAGGTGGAACTTCCTGCATTCCAGTTTGCTACCATTACCTCTTGTCCTATCACAGGGCACCACTGAAAAGGGACTGGCCCCTTCTACTTGACACCCACCCTTCAGATATTTGTAAACATTAATAAGATCCTCCCTCAGTCTTCTCTTTTCCAGGCTAAACAGCCCCAGGGCTGTCAGCCTTTCCTGATAGGAGAGATGTTCCATTCCCTTCATCATCTTTGTAGCTCTTCATTGGACTCTCTCTAGTATTTCCCTGTCCCTCTTGAACTGGGGAGACCACACCTGGACAAAATACTTCAGATTTGGTCTCACTAATGCAGAGTAGAGGGGGAGGAGAACCTCCCTTGACCACACTTTTCTTTATGCACTCAAATATACTTTTTCATTATATTAATGTGGCTTTTGATTTTTGGGAGACCTTAAACTGATAACTTTATTGTTGCACAGATTTCCAAGTAGCTGACATCACCTCTGTGTCTGGGGATTGTTGAGAGAATGTAAAGCTCTTTTGCCCTCTTCACTGAAACAAAAGCTCTCACTTTATTACTCTTTACATCAGCTCTTCTCCTTATCTCTTCAGTTCCTTAGACTGAAATCTTCATAGCTACCCCATAGCTGAAGAAGCCCCAACTTCCCCCAGTCATTTCTGCAGCTGTTACCACCCCTATGGCAGCATTAAAATAGAACCAAGGCATAATGCATTTGTTGCCAAAATATCAAAATGAGATACTGTGTTGATAATCTTGCTGTAATGCAAAAAGGAGGAGAATGTTTGGAAGGCAAATCTTAAAATTCCAGTGCTATTCAAATTCCACTGGTCTGCAGAGGAAACAAAGCCCCTGTTACCTGTCTTTGAATCTTAGCGTGATAATGCTTTCTTTCATTTCACTTTGCTTGAGTTTTCCTTGAAAAAAACTGATGTTAGTAGTTGAAATTCCAAGTATTAAAGTCATTTATCATTTTAAAAATCTTCCTACATCTCTACCCAATCTACTTACCTTTATCCAAGGGTGTTGCTCCCACAGGTGTTGTTTTTTAATTACCTACTTGTTTCAACATCAAAGGGTAATTCGGGTCCTTTAAAAAGGCTTTCCTGAGCTTGGTTCATCTCTCTGCTGGGCACCTGAGTTCTGTGGATGCTGTGGCTGGTCTGGCATTGTCTGGGAGCAGATGAACTGGGAGTATTGTCTGTGGAGAAGCTAGTGTCTCTGTTTGTAGTCTGGGAACCCCTGAAGGTGGTTATAGGTGACCCTGGCAATGCTGGTAGGAGGAGACAGGGCTTCTGTCATGTTGAGGAGTTCTGAACCCCTGTAGATCAAATTAAATGACATTGTATTAAGTCTGGATGCCAATATGCAGCCAGTGCAGATTATGGACTAGTAGTAACTTGAGTTTTCATTATATAGGCAGGCTTCTCTATATCATGTGTTTTACTTTCCCAGCTTGACCTAAAGTTTCACTTCATTTTAGTAATCCAGGCTTGCAAAGGTATGGTTTATGATCATAAAAGTGTAGTTTATGATTACAATGCCTACATGCAGATAAATGGCAGCAATTCCTTACCCAGGTGTAGGATGTAGAAAATAATCCCACGTGGTACCGCTCTACCTGTATATCCAGCACAGTCCTTGTTCAGGTAGCACAGACACTTTCTTCTTCTATAGACCCAGGATTTATTTATTTGATCTGATGGCAAAATATAAAAACATGCCTCATCTTACAGAAATAGGAATTCCATTATTCAAACCAAGTAAAAACTGCACCAAGTTATTACCCTTGTAACGAACCAGCCAGTTGTTCCAGAGCTCTTAACACAATGGAAAACTGCATGTGTATAATTTCAGAAATGAAGTGATGCTTGATAGTATGCCTGCCTATATGTTAGGAAAAATGTTGAAGCTTGAATATAAAGTAAAATTGTATTTATCCATGTTTTTATGGAATTAAAATTTGGCTTGTTGGTAGAAGTAGCTGGCTACAGCAGCTGCAGCATATATTGATGCCTCATCGATTCTAAGCATTTACCTTATTGCAAGCATTTGTGTAGGTTACTATGAATAAACATAAATACTGATTTGTATGTCTTGCCCTTCCACTGACATAGAGATATATTACCTTACTTTGGGAGTCTGTACACTCTTCTGCTTTGCATAGATGGCTAAAGGAGATGCAAGGCACCCTTGTTTGGAGAGGCAATTTAGAGGAGACGAAAAGGTCTTTGTGCAATTTTACCATGTGATCTGGCTGTAAGCAGGGCAGAATTTGGTACCAGAAATTCTGTTCTCTGCAATATGAGGCATCAAAGCCTTTTGTTTTTACTGTTAAGCATTTCTGGGTTTTGTGTTGGTTTGGTTGTTTGGGGTTTTTTTGTGATAAGCAAAAATATTTTTTAACGTCTTCTTTAGCTCTCCTTTTACTATTTCATTGTTTGTCCTCTAGAGCTCACTATTTCTGTACCCTTTTGTTTATCCCCTTATTAAAAAAGGGACACTCCCAAAGAAGCATTGCTTGACTTTTTATCCTAATCTTGCTTCTGTTTCGATTCATGTGGACTTGGAGAATATGCCTTGTAAACAGGAATGCCAACTGACATACTGAACGTAATCCTCAGTTTCTAAGCACTGCTTGTTTTCACAGCATCCTTAAAGGGTAAGCTGTCTTACTATCCAAATATCATGGCTGGGAAACTGAGGCTTACAAAGGCTGTGTATGATTTATCTGAAACCACAGAGGGAATAAATGTTGGGTTTAAAATTCCTGGCTTCCATTCCTGTGTTTGGTCTCGTGATGTCTCTCAAAGAAATACTTGATTCCTCCTAATATTACCTACCTTTCCATGGCTGTTAAACGTAGCCATTCAAAAAGTAGCTGGTACTTGACTCTCTGTCCTATTGAAACTAATGGATGCCTGCAGGCAGGCGTAAGGTATCGTTACCTTTGACAGCCAGTATGTTTTATGTTTTAAATTATGTGTTAGGCAGAATTTTTGGATACTAATTTGATATAATGAGATGCGCTTCTAATATCAACCCTCGTATGAGAAGGCCTTGCAGCCAGCCTACTCTTTATTTAAAATTATTCCATTTCAGATGTCCTAATGAGTGCTGTGAGTTGTGTAATTCTTTAATAATTTTTTCACATTCCCAGAAGAGAACTAGGGCCTGGAGTTTTTTTCTGTGTTTTTGTTTACTTCAAATTAGGGTGAGCACAGAATAAAGATCTAGGGGAAGAGTTTTGTGAAACAGTTGCTATTATGAGAACGGCAGTTAAGAAAAAATAAAAATTATAGTCTACAAATGTTAGTGTAAAGGCAAGTCTCGATGCCTCTGCTGTTTGCCATTATCTTATAAATATCTCGACTCTGACTTTACAGTGCTGTTTATAGAATTTAATAAAGCAAATGTAATAATGCTGCCTGTGCTTTAATGCACAATCTCAATTGAGTTGACCAGAAGATAAATAGGAACAGGAATGATAGTGCGTTCCTACAGATTGTTTTTAATAAGCATGTTATTTAGTTGATCAGCCCAGTGTGGTAATGCCTCCTATCCTGCTCTACCAGACAAATTTATTAATGTTTCCCCCCCCGCCCCCTATTTCTCTGAGAACATTGATTCCCTGCAGACATATCTCTATTAAACCTCTAGAAAGTCACAACTTCCAAATTAGATTAAGTAGCAGGAATGGTACTAGAAGAATCAAAGAAAATTGAGTGTGTTATTGAATTCATGCCACATTGTCTCGGGAAGAGATGGGAGTTATGTGTAGTGGTAACTTTTGTCCTTACTGTACTAACAAAGCTGTAGGCATTGCTGTCAAACCTAATTGTCTGCAGTGCATCAGGATAAAATGAATCTTTTCTCTTATCTGAACTCATACCTAGTGAGGTTTTACAAATGAGAAATAGATCTCGGAAGGAAACTTTACAATTTATCAACATCATTTGCCATTATTTTCCTGTATACAACCCTATCCTAAGAACCCAACTGCCAAAATTTTTTAAAAGCATCTGCCTTTGGATTGTAAGCAGACCTGCTTGTCATGCTAGTAGTTGCAAAATGCAGATATTCATTTTAAAGCTGCCTATTTCTCATTTTGTTCTGACATATTAAAAAGCATATAATTAATGGTTGACATTAGTAATTAACATTAACTTTATGGTGCTTAATATGCCATCATTCATCCATCAAGTAACAGGTATGCATAATGCCTTTTGCATAAGGTTTTTAACTGCACAAAATGATCCTTCAGTTCTCAGACTCTACAGTTTAAAGTAGTTGTAAATGCATTTTTTTAAAAGAGGTGAATTTTTCATTTACCGAACATAAACATCGTTTTTGTTTCTCCCCAGGAGTGCACACAAACGTGTAAGCCAGGGACTTCAACCAGGGAACACGGCCCCAGACGCACAGCTTCCATTAGTGGCTAAAGAGCACCACCTTGCTGTCGCCAGTGCTCTCTGGAGAAATTTCTTTCCCTACTTGAAGAGCCAGAGAATGTCACAGATGCCGCCTTCCCCACAGCTTGCTGATACAGCTGCAGGTGAACATTGACCCTCTCTGCGACTTGATGCTATTTTCTGGATTACCAACTTTAAAGGATTTTGCATTTTGGGATATTTGTGCTTCCATGTAGCAACTTATATATGCATAAATGCAAAAAAAAAAAAAAAACCAAAAAAAAACCACAAAAAAAAAAAAATACCAAACCAACAAACAAATAGATTCTGTGCTAAATATTTTGGTAAGAAGAAATATTGCAGCCTTGAATTACTTGATAGAATACCAACAGACTGAGAACTCCAAAGGGGTTTGAAGCTATACAAGCCTGACTTCTTTTTCCCTACTAGCCGCAGGTGATAGTCAACATTGCAAATGTTACACGATACAAATGAGAATAACTTCTTTTACTATATCTAGAATTTACATCTTTTTGTAGAAGTTGATTATAATTTTGTGTTGAACTATTAACTGTGGTGGCAATTGATGCTATTTTTTTTTAAATACCATTTGACTTTTGAAGACAATTTTTAAGAGTTTGATTACTGTTGTTTTTTGCTGAACCCTTATGATCATGGTCATAAAACTATTTAATAATTCATTTTAATTGTTTATCTTGGCTTACTCTGAAGGGTTTTAATCTCAAAGTACAACATTCCATATGTATGTGAACTCCACATGCAACAAGTCAGCATGGCAGTGAATAGAAAGAAATCTGAGTTTGAGCTCTAACATCAGTAGATAGCATTGAATTCTGTAGTTAAAATTAAATCTTGTATCCATTTAACTAAAATTTGGAGAAGTGCAAGATTTTATTTTTTTTTTAATCGTGACATGAATTAAAGTTATAAGCTCAGAAGTACAGAGTTAGTAATAGAAAAAGTTCAAAGACCCTTCATATGAAGCAGCTCTGCAGTTGTTAGTAGGTAACATTAATGAAGGAGGCAGCATACAACAGTTGTGGTTTCACACTGCTGAAGCCTGTGTGGGAAACAGCAATACAAATCAAAGGCAGGGGTTGTTAATGTCAACTTTCATTCATTTCCGGCAGTGCTGTATCTTTTTATTTTACATTAACACAGCGAAATAGGAGAAAGAGCAACCTATTATAAACTCTGCTTAGAAGCAAGGGAGTGCAGTTGTGACCTGCTTTATAGAGATGTGTTAGGCAGTACTACAAAGGAAGGCAAACCCTTCCCATGCCGTATGAGCTTCTTGCCTTAGAGCTTGCAGCCCAGAGGAGAGAGCAGCTGTCACAGCTCTCCTGCTCCCTCTGACAGGCAATAGCCTCAGACTCATTGGTTCTGCCTCCCGTTTCTCCTCCACCCATGTTATTGCTGATGCTGTAGAACCAGTGTGATCATCTGGAAGAAGCCTGGCACAAATTGCTTCCTCACCTAAGAAGGAATGGGGACTTTGTGTGACTTCCTTTTTTTATTCCAAGGCACATAAGGAAATGGGAAATCCTTCATAGCTTAAGGTAGTCTGTTCCTACACCATTAATTAAAATAGCTTCTTGTTTCTGCAAACTAGTCTTTTCTGTCTAATTCCAAGTCACCTTCTCAATGCATTTTTATAAATCATTATTTTAATAAGTTAATATGACTTCTTTATTTAACTTGGAGAGTTTGGGAACTAGTGAGCCCTTTTATTTCATTGTCCTCCAAAGTCAGTTTTCCCAATTAATTTGATGCCTCTCAGTTCCTATAACCTAATAACTGCTCAGCATTTCAAATTACAATTTCTTCCTCAGTTTAAGTGCATTTGTCATATACAGATTAAACAATGCATTTTTTAATATTTATTTATCTATTTTTAAATACTGGTAGTGTTGGATACAGATTCCACAGTAGACCTAACAGAAACACCGAAAAAGTTATGCTTTATTAACAAAAACTCTGTGCAAAGTACTGCCCCAGTTTCTAGATCTACAACTGTTATATGAAGATCCTTTTTTTTTCTGGAATAAACTTGTCCATAGTGCTTTATTTACACAGTAGCTTCCAATAAATGAAAGCCTATTCTAAAAATAGGAAGATATCAGATTTTACTGAGTGAATTCTTTCCAAATACAGTTCTTCACTGCAAGAAGAAACAACTAAGCAGAAAATTAACAAAAAAAACCCCTCAAACAATCACAGAAAAAAGGTAAAAATAGCTAAGCAAATGAATAAAACTCAACCCTGTAAAGTACAGTAATCCTTGTGCAGACAAGGGAAGGAGGAAAGACATAGGAGATAGAGGCAAGAAAGGGAGGCTAAGAAGACAAAAAATCAAGTTTTTAAGATTTGTTTTATTGCATAGGTGGTAAAGCTGGGCCTTCAGGATTTATATTATGTGGGTTTGTGACTATATTTTAAATTGTATGTGTTTGGAACCATTTTCCCTCCTTTGCATTCAGTGTTGTGTTGACTTATAGTCTCTCTCCCAAGGAGTTTGTATTTTAACGTGTGTACAAATGCTGTCTGTTACAATAGTTGCCCAGTTTTACCTGAGATTTCTGGTACTCCCAGACTGCACATGATTAATCATAAATAATTTTCAGTGCTTTTTAGTGGAACAGGGATGTACTAAGAAACCATTAACATGATGCCATGTTTTTCTCTCTTTAAAATCAGGTTTTACTCTATTAGCATTGGATATACCCAGCAAAGCCCTATCAGATCTCCAGCCACAACCTGTTCTATCAATGATGCAGCTGTTTGGATGGGATGACATGGTGTGGCCTCAGCTGGTATCAAGATATCTAAGTCACCTAATTCAAAACAGGTGAAAAATTTCAACTACCTTCCAGCACCCTATCATTCCTTTATTAGACTTGTGGAAAATGTTACTTCAAGCAGGAGTGTTTCATTAAGATGGTCACAGAAGCACAGACTCATTAAAGCTGGAAAAGACCTCCAAGATCATCAAGTCCAGCCATCTACCAAACATTATCATAACCACTAAGCCATGTCCTGAAGTTCTACATCTACCCATTTTCTGAACACCTCCAGGAACTGTGACTCCACCACCTCCCTGGGCAGCCTGTTCCAATGCCTCACCACTCTTTCAATACAGAAATTTTTCCTAATGTCCAATCTAAACCTTCCCTGGCACAACTTAAGCCCATTACCTTTCATCCTATTACTAGTTACATGGGAAAAGAGACCAACACCCACCTCACTCCTGCCTTCTTTCAGGTAGCTGTAGAGAGCGGTAAGGTTTCCCCTCAGCCTCCTCTTCTCTGGACTAAACAATCCCAGGTCCTCAGCTGCTTCTCAAAAGACACGTTGTCCAGACCAAGTTCTTTGCACCTGTTTTAAATTCTGGGTTTCTTGAAAACGTCTGGGATGTTTCACAGGAGACAGTGGGTGTTATTTGGGTTGGGATGTTTGGTTTTATGTGTAAAAAGCTTAAGATACTTAAAATTTGTCAGGAAGATGGGTACGTATCTTGAAAAAGTTACTTGTCTCTTATATAACTAACCACCTATCTTTTCCCACTGGTGACAGTGTTGTTACTAATAGATTTTGGAAACTGAGTACCTAGACAGTACCTTCGGAAGAACTGCGAAGAGCAATACTGCATCAAAGTGAAATACCTGAACCCATAACCTATATTTAATTTACACAGTTATAGTTATCCAGCCCCTTCTATTGTTGTTACACTTGGGCAAAGTCTCTATATTTGGCAAGGCAGCAGTCTTCTGCCCTAGCTGCACTTGAGTAATGTAACTTAATTTTAAAATTGCTAGTTAAAAGTACTGGACTTATTTTTCCCCTACCAGTTATACTTAACACAAAAACTTTAAAAAAGCCAAGACACACATTATCAGATAAATCTGATATTTAGATATATTGGTTTCTTCAAAACAAAGAACTTCTGCAGGAAGCTGAGAGGTTGAGTGATGACTGCATATTAATGTTTATGTTGCTCAGGTTTCTAAGACCTGCTAAATGGATGCTTTAAATTAAATCATAGGGTTAGAAAATTTATCACATTCCTATGTTTCACATGCCAACATCAAATTTTTGCAGTATCATAGAATTCTTTCGTTTGGAAGGGATGCTAGAGACCAGGTAGTCTAATTTGCCTGGTGCTTTCAAGCAGGGTCAACTAGAGCAAATTGCCCAGAACTCTGTCCACTCAGAATTTTATATACCTGAGAAATTTTATTTGCTTTATGTAGACTTCTGTGAAGCAAAGCTAGCTGGGTAGTTGTTGTGGTGTAGTATTTTTTTTCCCTCCTCACCCAACTTCTGAATCAGGCTTTGGAAGCAGGGGAGATGAGAGAGGGAGAGGATATGTTCCTATGTGGGATTGTATTTGAAAGTGAAAAATGTTGCACATTTTTAGGGCACATACTATACTAAGGAGAGTAGCTGTAAATCAGGACATGGTAAAGACTATTTCAGTGTGATTGACAAAGATGAGGCTATGGCCTTCTTGCAGGGAGTTATTAAAAGAGGTTGAATTTAGTTTCTCATGTCAGTTTAGAACTCAGAATAGAAGTGTTCAGTCCTCTCATTTGCTGTATTTTTCTTATGTGATCTTTATGGGGTGAATTTCATGCAAGGTTGTTCTTCAGGTGAGATTAAAAAAAAAAAAAAAAATTGTGATACCTAAAATGGAATTTTGGTATAATTTCAGTGCTTAAGGCTAATTACTAGTTCCCCCAGTAAACCCTTAAGTGATTGAAAGCAGTTGCTTAAGTATTCATTAGCAGTATTCATTAAGTACCTGACATATTGTTGTATGTGTATCCACAGATAGATTTCTGTGCTGGCTGAGGTAACATTTACTACATTTGGAACCATGGCCAAGGCATTTCTGTTCCCAAGTGTTTGCAAGAACCGTTGTGTTAGCAAGTGCAGAGTATGCACATGTGGCTAGTACTGAGTTCCCCACACAGCCCTGAGAGAACTAGCAGGAAGAAGTGTGAGTCCATAACTGAGTGATGATGGATATTTGGTTTTTGTTTACATGTGTGTATATTGTCACTCATTCTAGTTCTACCCCTTCCTCCCCCTCCCTCTCCTTATCCTTCTCTTTTTCTGAATGTCCCCCCTGCTGGAAGCATAGGACAAAAAGCATTCCCACAGAAGCAAATATTTTTGCCCTGGAGAACTGTCTGTTTCCTCTGTCACTTGCCTCAAAGCCAACAAGGTGAATACTGAAGTATCCGAGACTAGATGAAGTTATGCCCTTTCACCCTACAGCTCTGTTGATGAGTTCTTGGATTTCCTTGTGGAAGAACGATGAGTACCTGAGATAAGACTTTTGGGTAGAATTATACAGAGGTATCATCCTCTAAACATTGTAATAAAGGTTCTGATGGACAAGCTGTGCCCTTGGGAAAATATGCACAAACTTCAGCATTTCTTCTGCAGTACTGCCTAAATGTTCCTCTCCAGATGCGTACTGTGCAGGGCGTTGACAGCATTATCACCTGTTAAAAATAACTTTGAGCACATTTATAAGCTGACTGGTTTAAAAGGACTGTTTGCCATGCTTCTAGCAGGTAGTTACTATTCTTTCCTTTCTTAAGGATTAGAAGCATATTCCTTTTCAGTTTCTGGAAGATCCTCAAGTAGCCTACCTACCAGCAAGCAAGAGTGAGACTATAGCAGAAAGTGTTTTCATGAGACTTCAGGGCCAAGTAGACTCTGTAAATCAAGATTACATAAGACTGGAATTGTTTATACATTACTGCAAACATTATTAAGTCCATAAGCATCCTGTTTTTTTCTATTTGGTGTTGGAATTTAGTTTTCATCTTTCATATTTTATTTCCTTGTGTTTGGTCTCTTTAGTTATTTTGTCAGTAGTACTTCAGCGGGGATGTTCAGGCAAAGTACACAGTTGTCATTGGTTTTAACTAAATGAAACAAAACCCAAACTTTATTAATGTTGTTTAGTGAGAAACAGAATCCAGTTTGGTTTCCTTCTGGACCTAATAAGGACTTCCTGTTGCAAGCATGAGTAAAAAAAAATCAGCAGAAGATAAATAGATTTACATGTACATATATCAAGAAAATAGTACAAGCATTCTTCATTAAAGTCAAAGCACCTAGGACTGGCTGGGTAGGAAATCTCTCACATAAAAAGGTGTAACTATTTTCAAGAAATTTCACTGACCTGAAGCTAAAGAAGAATTCCATAGGAATTGGAAAATAGAGTGCAGAATAGACCTGCTGTCCATTATCAAGGAGATTCTCAAGAATTAATGATGTGGGGCTGATATACTTGGGGAAAAAGTGACTGCAGCAGCTGCTCACAGTGGTAAGGCAAGTAAAAATTCAGGAATACTGGACAGTAGAGTACAGGGATTGTGCACAGAGTGTTGATGGTGCCATTGAGTGTTGGTGGTGCCACTGACTCTGACTAACACCCAGCTGATAGAACAGTAGGGAGTGTTAGATTGACAGTATATGCTTTCAAGTAAGTTTGCTCTGTGTGGGAAAGTATATACTTCTTTGTATATACATACATAAAGGCATATGGTTGTAAGGGTACATCAAGTATAGTGGTTTCCTTTCTCATTTCTAAGGTGCCTTTTTATATTTCCCTTTTTGATCTGTTTCTAACATGACATCTTTATTTTCTAAAGCAGACCTCTTCTCCATCTTTTATGTAGTTAGAACTAAGCAGACTTCAGAGCAGCGTGGGACACCCAAGCTAGATTTTTATGGAAGGCTGGAGTAGCTTAAACAGTGTTGATATGAAGTTCCAGGTTGATTCAGATAAACTATTTCCAGCGTTGTACGTTGTCAATTTAGATAATACAGTCAAATTATCCATTGTTAGAATAAGGCATTTGCCACTGTGTGAATTTCCCCCCCTCTTATTTTGTTTTATGTAGCAAAACCATACTTACACGTGCGTATATGTTCTTATATTACCATGTGTGCCATTGACAAATTTATTGTGTGTTCTGTATTTAGTTATGAGCAAAGTCTGTAGAGTACACAAAGGGAATGCCACTTTGCCTTTCTGTTACTTTATTTCTAATTGTTTCTGTGTACTGTTTCTAATCTGATCTCCTTCTATGACAAGGTGATCAGTTTAGTGGATGAGGGCAAGGCTGTGGATGTTGTCTACCTGGACTTTATTAGAGCCTTTGACACTGTTTCCCATAGTATTCTCCTGGAGAAACTGGCTTCTCATAGCTTGGATGAGTGTATGATTTGCTGGATAAAAAAAACCTGTCTGGATGGCCAGGCCCAGAGAGTAGTGGTGAATGGATTTAAATCCAGTTGGCAGCCAGTCACAAGTGGTGTTCCCCAGGGCTCAGTTTTGGGGCCTGTTCTGTTTAATATTTTTCTCTGTGATTTGGATGAGAGGATGGACTGCATCTGCAGTAAGTTTGCAGACAGTACCAAGTTGGGTGGGGGTGTTGATCTGCTTGAGGGTAGGAAGGCTCTGCAGAGGGACCTGGACAGGCTGAACTGATAGGCCAAGGCCAATTCAGCAAGGCCAAGTGCTGGGTCCTGCTCTTGGGTCACAACAACTCCACGCAGTGCTGCAGTCTTGTGGGGAAGAGTGGCTGGAAAGCTGCCTGGCAGAGAAGGACCTGGGTGTGTTGGTCAGCATGTGGCTGAATACGAGCCAGGAGTGTGCCCAGATGGCCAAGAATGCCAACAGCATCCTGGCTTGTATCAGAAAGCTGTGGCCAGCAGGACTAGGGAAGTGATTGTCACCCTGTGCTTGGAACTGGTGAGACCACACCTAGAAGGCTGTGTTCAGTTTTGGGCCCCTCACTAGAAGAAGGACATTGAAGGTGAAGGGTCTGGAGAACAAGTTGTAGGAGACGCTGTGGTTGTTTAGCCTGGAGAAAAGGAAGTTGAGGGGAGACCTTGCTCTGTAGAACTATCTGAAAGGAGACTGCAGTGAGGTGGGGGTTCAGTCTCTTCTTCTTGATAACAAGCAATAGGACAAGAGGAAACAGCCTCAAGTTGTGCCAGGGGAGATTTAGATTGGGTATTAGGAGAAATTTCTTCACCAAAAGTCCAAAGCAGTGGAAGATACTGCCCAGGGAAGTGGTGGAGTCCCAATCCCTGGGAGTATTTAAAACATTTGTGGTTGTGGTGCTGAGGGACATGGTTTAGCAGTGAGTTGGCAGTGCTGGGTTAACAGTCAGACTTGATCTTAAGGGTCTTTTCCAACCTAACTGATTCTATGATTCTGTGATTATATATGTCTACAGCTAAATGAGACACTCTGCTACCTTTTTGCATAGTTTTATTAGAGCTCTTTATCTTTTTCTTCCACTTCTACCTATGCAGTGCACTGTGTGAAGCATTTTCTAGTATGGGATATACATCCTATGAAGCTTTGACAGTACGCTCTTGGTTTCGATGCGTTTTGCAAATGTTTGTAGATCAACCCAGTGGTATGCTGGCCAAGACAGATGCTGAGCGAACAGTTGGTAAGTGTTCAACATTTCCCTAATGTTTGCAGTAACGGTTCTATATTGCAAAACTGAAAAACATTTTCAGCTAATTACAAAATATATTTTTGTTTTTATTCCTTTACTTTTACCTAATTACAAAATGTGTTTCTTTACGCTGCTTGTGCTATTTATTGATAGTTTGCCTGCTCTGCATATGACAATTTTATCACAAACAAAGATAAAAGAGCTTGTTTCCTTGGAAGCAAAGAACAAAAACTTGCTCCCAAGGAGACAAGCTATTTTTCCCCCATGGAGAAACTGCTCTGAAAAAAAAAGTGAAAATCTGAAGTAAATAGTCAGAAATCATGCTGAGAATGCCCTAAAAGAAGAAAAAAAAAAAAATAAAGGGGGGGGCGGAAATCCAGTTGCAAGTAATTATTCCCTTTTTTTGTATTGGATATTTTACTTTCTTAAAGCAATACTTCATCATTTCTTCTATAAAACACTACAGTTCTAATCATTTGTAGAACACATCTTCTAGCAATTATTTTTCATACCCACTTTGTATATTTTGAAGAAAATCATAATTAAAACGAAAG
This sequence comes from Megaceryle maxima, assembly GCA_024605025.1. NCBI lineage: Eukaryota > Metazoa > Chordata > Aves > Coraciiformes > Cerylidae > Megaceryle > Megaceryle maxima. The sequence goes on from JANHGN010018350.1 coordinate 13,554, forward strand.
GCTTGGTTATATGTACTTAATATGCTTCATTCTCCTATATCTATATTAGAAACTTAACTAATTTAGACACGCAGTCTTTGTCTAGAGATGCAATCAGTTGCAGAATCCTTGTATTTTAGATGTTTTAAAATCTTGTTTCATTTTATGATTTTGGGACTAACAGTTACGCTTTTCGATTTACTGATTCTGTATTTACTGCTGTGCTCTCTTGTAACAAACAGCAAAAGCCTATATGGAGCAGCTGACTGAAATGACAAGGCTGATTTCTAAACTCTCAGAAGTAGAGAACATTCTTTCAAAGGCTCATGTTGCAGAGTCCGTTTTCAAGCAAGACCCTAAAAATGCCCTTGTCCAATTCATTAAGGTACTGTACATCTCTGTGTTAACTTCCCAGGGTAATTTACGGGGAAAGGGATTATGTATCAGTGTTTGTTTGGTATACAAAAAGTAATTACACAAACTTTGTAAAAGACTTGGTAAATTTATTTGTATTTATTTCAATGTTTCTGTTTTCTCAGGCTGTTGGTAGAATTTACAGTGGCCTTCAGACACTCCCTGAGAAATCTGCCATGGTAGCAAAGACTCTGGAATATTTAGGTGATGTATTAAAATATGTAAAACCTTATCTGAAGGCAAAAGGACCTCCAGAAGGTCTGCAGCTTACATACTGGATCATAGGTAATTATTTTGCAACCTCTTTTCTTTTGGGAAATAGTTTTAAGGAATCAGTAAAATGTATTTTTAATATTTTTTTCTTTTCTTTCTACTGCCCATCTTAACGTTTAAAAAAAAAAAATCAAAGTCACCAAGATCTTAGAGAGATATTAATTTTCTTCCACTGGTTTTCTTTCTTTTTTAGCCTGACACCTAAGCTCCTTGTGTCTTTTTTTAATTACCCTTGCAAATCAGTGTTGTTAGAAGTAGGTTGTTTTCATGCCTTGTACCATTGGAAACCACCTGTTTCACCTAAACAAAACCAGAAACAGTGACAAGCCAGCGAAGCAATGTTATGACATGCTACATCCTATTTACTGGAGCTACGATGGTGGACAGGCCAGCTTAGGAACGTAACTTATTTCCTTTTAGAACTGCTCCTCTTATGTACCCTGTGTGCTTTATTAAAGCTCAAAATCAAGTATTTGTTAATGGAAGTGTAGAATCACTGATAGGATGGAAAAATAACGAGTGCTGATCATTAAGACTGAATATACCAGTTGACCCACTTACCTTCAAAAATAGGGTAAACCTTACGTTTCTTAAAGTCAGGGTAATGATTTGCATCTACCTGCAGCATACATCATGATTATAAGGAGTACAGTGAAAAGCATGACCACAATGTATCAAATGTAATGAAATTTGAGGTTTTTAAAATATTTTTTTATTGCAGGATCTGATATTTTGATATACAAGCTTTATGTCAAATTAAATGGTTTTAGATATCCTGATGTTGGGTTCGAGTCTTGTAAAATAATTTTAGATCGGTATTTTCCTTTCTGTTCTATGCAGTAGGAATTTATTATCTTCAGTCATGCTGTTGTGTCCAAGAAATTGTCCTTTCTTTTTATTTAAGAAAACATAAAAAAAGTTTAAAAGACAAAAATAAAACATTTAAGTGTATTTCAACCACTTCTTCACATTCAGTGGGCTTGGTAAATTATAAGGACAAAGCAAGAAACTTGGCAAATGTAAACACCTTCTGTCTGTGGTCAGATTGTGTCCCCTACTGTCTAATATATCCCAGGAGTACTTTTAGCAGGAATGAGCACATTTATTTCAGAACAGGAAGTTTTGGCAGCACTAGTATAAGTATTTTTAAGTGATCATCCTCTTTCTCTATGATTGATCATTGTGTTTTCTTTCACTTCACAAGATTAATGATGTTTTGCATTGTTGTTAGAGATTGTAATGGATGACTTTTATAGATTAATAACTTGTAACAATCTACTTTTTGATCTTTCATTATTTTCATTGTCTTAAACATATTTTCTTGGGATATTCCTGTATTTTCAACACAGCAAAATTTCTCACTTCTAATTAAAGTTAAGAATGTCTGTGGGAACTACTACATAGGAATCTTGTTTTATTTAATCTGTATTTTGAGTATAGAGTTATGAGTGTAGAGTTATTTTCTCAAGAAAAATTACACCTCACCTGCAATAAAGAAGTTTCTTAAAGTCAGGGCATTTACACATCAACACCTTTTTACCATTTTTTTGACAACTCAAAAGCAAGATCTTAAAACTGGCTCAGAGCTGCACAAGTTATACGTTAATGTGTTGAGGACAAGAAAGATGTTCTCTGAGGCTCTCATTTCATTGACTGAGAGCCGACAAAGAACTGGAGAGACTGTGCTGGGTTACTGGAGTTGCCTGCCTCTCATTTGCTTTTTAATCTGCCAAACTAGATGCATTAAATAAAATTTGAAAGATAGTTATTGTTTTCCTAACATTGCATGAGTGTTCATAGTTGCTGATGTGGACTCAAGTGGTGTTAGACAAATGTGAAGGGAAAGCAAAGGCAGCATCTCTCTTTAAAATGTGATGAATGCTCACAGGAAGGTAAATATTTAAGGGCATGTGTGCTGCTTGTGATAGTGTTTTGTATCAAGGTTGGGTTAATTTCCCTGCGGGGATGTGGGAGACTCTCCTTTCTTGGGCACTACTGTACTTTTCCTAAAGTAGCTTCACTTGCCTAAAATTTTGTAATTGTAATCTATTCGATCGATTTAGTACCTTGATTTTGCTGACTGTAAATGGAAGTTTGTCTTTATTGTGCTTTTCCACTTTCAGAGACATCTCAGCTGCCGTGGCTACTCTTGGATTATCACATTTGACATAATTGTGTCTTTAGTATTTATTAATTTTTTTCATGACTAAATTGTTTTGGGATTTCTTGATTCTTTTTTCAACAGGATGTCTCGTAAAGTTCTGGGCCCCAATACTGGCTACTTCCAAAGCACAGCAACTTCTGTTCCGCATCGTGGATTGCTTGCTGCTGCCGCACTCTGTGCTCCAGCAGGACAAAGAGCTGCCTGCAGCTTTGCTGTCTGCCATTCAGGAAAGCCTCCCCCTTTATCTTCAGGTAAACATCTGAACTCTATTATGAGCAGACAAATGTATCTTCAGGAAAAGATTCATATTGCAGGGGATGTTTTCTTTTTCCCTAATCAAAACAAGCGTTGACGGAATTTAAAGCAGCAGCAAGAGGAGTTTTTCCTTCATGTTGAAGTAGAAGGAAAAATGCCACCCCATTGGCTTTGCTCTCGTTGCATGCAGCTATGCTGTGGTACGCTCCAGAGCTGCTAGCCTAATTGCCATATATGAAAGCTTTTAGCCAACCTGCTGTTTATGCTGGTCTGGGATGTGAGAGATTTCTGAAACAGTGGATCAAATAATCATAATAAGTAACAAGACGCTTGTTGAGATGACAGAGCAAACAAATGTTTTATATCATTCCTGACTTGGCTAACTGTAGATAATTAAAGATAAGCTATTTTTTTTCTGCTGCTCTAAGGAACAAAAGACAGCCCTGCACATCATGGCACTGTTTTATCTTAATAGTTTGAGAATATGTTCTGCTGAATCAAGTTCCTGCTGCTTATGTTTGCATGACTAAAGCCTTCTTGACCATTATTCTTCCTTTTCTTCCCTCAGCTTACCTATCACTCTTGAAACTCTGTAAGGCTTGTTGAAGCTGTAGAAAGAAACTGATTCTTGCTAGTGAGGAGAGAAAAGAATAAATATTTCAAATAGTTGCATTGTTTTCCTTGCAAATTCTTGGGTATTTTGCTTATTATTTTCCCTTTCCTCTTAGTCTTGCATTTAATAGTAGTCTTAACTGATTTCTTTACAGGATTGTATTGTGAAACAATGCAGTGGTGACATTGTAAACAGCCCTCAAATTTATTCCTTTCAAAAGTTGCATTGTGATCAATGGCATGTCATATGGAAGTGAATATGATTATATAATGTTGTGCAGAATGTGACTTGCTTTGCTGCTCTGTAGGTATTTTCAGAAACTATATATGTGAAGGACCATCTGGGCACTGGTATTACCACAGAGTGTGACTGCTTGCTAATTTAGTATTTTAGTCAGAGAGCACTGTTTCTCCGTAGTCTGCACATACGGATGTAGTTTTAAGATGAAGCCACTCAAGTTGGTTTTGAAGTCCGAGTGTTGTGGACCCTTGTTTCCTGTTTTCTTTGTCACACTCTGACTTTCAGACTGCACTGTTGCACTCTTCAACACTCTGCTGCATAGTCTGTGTGCTTTCTGGCTAGGCTAGTTGTTCTTATTGACCAAATAGTTTATTTTAGACAAATGCTGCTTCTGGAAAACAAGTAATTCTTTAATTTGACAAGCACTTTCGCGGAGAGAAGACAAAGAGGAGGAGAACTTTTTTCCTGTTTCAGTATGGACCTTCTACATTTTATTAATTGTTTGTATTTGCAAAGTTCCAATATTTTGAAATGCTTCAAAATGCTTCATTTAATCCAAAATGCTTCCTTCCTCTTTATGTGGGAAAGTGGAAAAAAAAACCTGATTTTGAATCAACTCAAAATATATCTGTTTAAAAAAAATAATAATTCTTTTAGGACTGCTTCTGTGCTCCTTTGAGTTCAGATGGATTCTAGGCACTCAATTCTCAGGTTATAGTTTCACAGGTGGCTTAAGGCTAAATTCATTCCCTTTCACCCCCAAGTGCATTCCCATTTAATTTGCTTTAATGATTATGTGAATAGCAATTTGTGAGCTGATTCAACTTGTAACTAGTCCCACAAAACAAACAAAAAATCCCAAACCCAAATGGTCATATCAGAAAAGTGATGAAACAGTATAGGTGGGAGGAAAAGCCATGTAAATGTGGTGGGATGAAACAGAGAAACACAGTCCTCTGGGAATAACCCTGCCTTGACTAACTTAAACTACTGGTGAAATGTGTGATCAGACTCTCCTTGGGTGGCTGCCCTGTGTCTGGTGCCCATTGGAGGAGGTGGAGCAGTGGTATTTTAGTGCAGGAGCCTTAATTCACCAAAATGTTAGACAAACATTGCTCAATAGATCAGTCACCCTTAATACTCTAGTTACAACTTAATCCTTTGGCAGTTACATGAAAATAAAGAAACAGATGTTTGGAGACCATGCAGAATATCTTCTTATACATGCAAATTCTTTATTCATAGTCAAAGTATAAAAGCCCTTAAGTAGGATTTCTACTCAGGTCTTTTTAATGTTTGGGTTTGGTTTTGGTTTTTTCTTTTTCCTTTCTAGTCTTCTGAAAAGTTCCAGGCTCCATTGCAGTCTTCTTTTCTTATCTTGAATTCTCCTTCTTCAGCTTCTTCAGTGTGGGCTGCTCCTCATTTTTCAAAAAAAACCCTCCTTAGATAGATCTCAGAAAACATCTTGGTTTTCAAACAATGGTTTGCAAAAATTCCCTCCTTACAGAGATTTTAACAACTAATCTTAATGTGGTTTATTTGATCCTTTCATAGGGGTTTTGAAAGGATTTGAAATCAGTCTTAGTAATAGGTAATTAATGTTGCACATTCATTGATGCAGCAGTGTTAAATGCTATAGAATCCCTAAGTTATGGAGAAAAAGAATCCCCAAGCAGTAACATACACTGTGCTATGGTAATGCAACTGGCCACACAACTTGGGCATCAGGCTTAAAAACACAGACAACGTTGTTACTGTGCTGTACTCAGAGAAGGCATCGCCTTTGTTTGTCACCCTAGAATGACAGAGGCCAATTTTTAATCTTTTACAACAACACAGGAATCTCCTTCTCTTCCCACAGCATATTTAATTACTGCCTTCACAATTCATCCAAACTGATGACTGTATCTCACCCTCCTTCACCATCCCAAATCTACAGGTTTATTTTTAGTAGATCAAAATGACAGGCTTTTTTTAATTTTACACAAGCACAAATAATTGTCAAATGCACTAATCAAGACTAAACATGACGTTCTCAATTCAGACTGACTGGAATTAATTGTTATGTTTGTGTTTACTGTATATATAAATTTGAGCTATGCAGATGTGCCTTTTGATGGGTAGAGGGCAACTGGTTTGTTCTCCACTACACACTGAACTTTTCTAGAAGTTTCCTTCAAACTCAGTCACTGATGCTGCCTTGTCAAAATAGCTTAGCTCTAGCAACTTTTAAACTAGTATTTTTTCTTGCCTGAAAGGGTACTGTCTGGAGATTTTCTTTCACTGTGCATCATCTGTTTGGATAATATTTGATGACCTAGGAAAGATTTTTGTTGGGATCTATCAAAATTGTCAGAGTTATTTGAATGATGGACTTCAGAAACTCAAGGGTTAAGATCATGAATGGGCAGTGGTTTGAAACTAGAGAAGGGTAGATTTAGATTGGACATTAGGAAGAAGCTCTTTACCATGAGGGTGGTGGAACACTGGAACAGGTTGCCCAGGGAGGCGGTGGAGGCCCCATCCCTGGAGGCATTCAAGGCTTAACAAGGCTGAGCAACCTGCCCTAGTTGAGGATGTCCCTGCTTACTGCATGGGGGTGGGACTAGATGACCTTTAGAGGTCCCTGCCAAGCCAGGGCATTCTGTGATTATGAGGTAGTGAGGCATGTAAAAAATCTAACTTTACGTATTTTGCCATTGTGAAAGAAATTTGAGTTGATTTGTGTGATAGTGGATTGCTGAAGCTTACCACAGGAAATTTAAGAGCAGTTGAGATTGCTCTTGGATAGATTTCTTGGAGAATGCTTTGGAGGAATTTTGGTATGCATTTACCAGTAACATGGGAAAGAACAGAAGCAGTGAACAGAACTTGAGAGAAGTACTAGTTTAAATATATCTTGCAGAATACCGTGTAGATGCATGGAATAAGCATAACATACATAAAGAAGGGAAAGGTAAGATACCCTGCTTGATTCATCAGCATTAATCCTGTCCAAACACAGAAGATGGTTGATTTCTATCTAAATTACAGGAGAGTGGTGAAAGAGCTTAACTCTAAGTAGTGCTTGGCACATACATTTTCCACTGATTTTAATGGGCCTGTGCAAGCTCAGCGTTTGTCAGAGATCAGACTTTAAAAGCCCTCCCATGAACCACATCTGTGGTCCAATATTTGAGCAAGCTTATTAATACATTTTGTGAATTATAGTATGTATTTAATAGGAATTGTACAACATTAATTGGTGAACAGCAGATTTATTCCAACAGCAGGACTGATATTATAAGTCATCATTTAGGTAGCTTGGCATTTCTGCAGTGAGTAGTTCCAGTAATCCATACTAATCAGTTCTTCGCTCTCCACAGGTGATTTACAGATATATGGATAAATCAGAAGAAAGAGGCAGTTCTGGCCACAAAAGGTTCCTGCAGTGAATGCACACAGGAATAGGTTGCCTTTCTGTCAAAATGAGGAGCAGATGTTGTCATGCCTCTCTGCTCCCCTTAAAATGTCTGTCGTCGTCCTTTTTTTTTTTTTTTTTTTTTTTTTTATCCTCAGACAATGGCTAAGGAACATAGATAAGAAAGAGCAGCTCTTTCAACCCTTTAATGTCCATCTGCTTTGTAGAGATTGTCCTAGGGGTCTGATGTGATTGATTTCCGATCTCTGGTCCAGAATTGCAGTCCAGTAGCCTGTGTTTCTTTTCTCTCTCATATGAACAGTAGCTTCCTTCATCTCTGTTAATTACTGGTGGGATTTAAGAGAAGAAAGTTCCATGTGATTTCCTTGTAATCACATCCTTGGCCAGCACCGCCTACGATGTTTTGCCATTGTACTGAGAGATTTGCAGCTACAGGGCAGTATTTATCCCTTGTGCCACTTGGGATATAGTGTTGTCAGACTTTTTTTCAGGTTTGTTGCTCTATGCACTTAGGTAAGAAAAAAAGAGTGGGAAATAACACAGTGTTGGGCTAAAGTCAATTGGTCATATCCAAGAGAGAAATACAAGTTCTCTGGAAACTTTTATGAAACTTTTAGGGGAAGTGTTCTCTAACAACGCTGTTTTCACTTTGTCTCGCGTGAAAAAAAGAATTTATATCTTGTAAGCCATCGGTGCTCATCTTGTAATTTTCATTAGGAAAAATTATGAGGATCCTCCTTATTGAAGAGGTATTACTATGTGGTTTTAAAAATCACACCTTTAGTGAGAGGCAGCATCTCTGCCTGATCCACCAAAAAGGAACCTGGAAGCCTTTCTGAAGAAAACATTAGATTACAGAAAAAATTGGTGTTTTCTGTGTTTTAAAATACTTCTTAAGTTAACAGTTCTCCTTACAGGGTTTCAAGAGCACTCCCTAGCCTGATAAGATAACTAAAGAAAAAAATCAGTAGTTAACTAATGTCCTTTTTTTCCTCTCTAGTCAAAAAGAGTATCTTTCAATAATGCTTTTGACAGGGTCTTGGGTTTTTGTTGGTTTGTTGGTTTTTTTTCTTTCTCTAATTCTTTCCTTCTTTTTCAGATTGCATCTCTCCCTATCTCACAGTCCAAAAAGTTAGACTCTGTTAACTTCTACTCAAAAAATAAAATAATTTTCATCAAGGGTCAGGTTGGGTTTGTTGAGCCATCCTCAAATGAAACTATTAATTTGCAAAAAGAGTGTTCCTTCAGATACCTAAATTTGAATATTTTGTGCTTTTTATTGCACCTATTACTTACTTTTAGGATCATTTCTTAAAAACAATAACTCATTTAATAATTACTAATTTCTTCCTTCTCTTCATGATACTATGTAGCACTTGTTCCTCAATTGGAAGAACTGTCTCATTTTAGTAATTATCACTGTTAGTTTTTTGCTGGTGTTACATTCTTCTTGTATTCTGACAGGTGTCCTCTGCAAGGTTGTGATGATCTTTGTATCCTTTTTATCAGATAGATTAATATACTTTTTTTTTTTTTTTTTTTGGTAATGTTAAAACAGTCTAGAGTCTTAAGAATGCCAGCTCTAATTTTGGTATTAGGGAATATTATCTGTCTTTCTGTAAGAGCTGTAGTACAGAGAGCAGACAACTCTTCTTTATGCCTGCTGCAGTCGTACTGAGAATACCAAACACTCAACCTTCCATACTAAATCACCTGTCATCTATAACAGTCTTTCTGAGTCTGCTGCTTGCCAAGCAGTGTTTTTTAGAATTCTGATAGAGCAGCAGCTGCTTTTTCCTCCAAAGTTTTTACTGTAGGTACACAAAAGAAGGAGAGGATCTGAAATGTTTATAAAAGCCACAGTTCAGAAAGTGTGGGTTTTATCACTGGGACTTAACAAAATTACCAAGGAGCTCTAGAAAAAAAGTATATGAGGTTAAACCCTAACCAAACATGTCTGTGTTCAAGAGGCAACCTACAAGAAGTCTTCAGGCAGGTCCCAAAGCACCTCATTTCTGGAAATCTTATGTTGCATGTATTTGTTTACTGTGGAACCAAAAGTGGGAACTCTGTTTCAAGAAAGTACCAAAAAGGCCCTCTGTCTCAGCCTTCTTTTTTCTGAAAGGATTGTTGTGGCATGTTGACACAGACAGACACAGAGGAAAATCTTTCTGGGGAGGGACTCCTTTTGAAAAAGTAACAGGAATACTCTGTCAAAAGTTGGGGAACAAAAGCAGCTTGTCTTGAACTTTTCATTCATATATTAGGAGCATTACCCTACTTCAGCAACCATCAGTATTCAGGGAGATACTCCTTCCACCAAAACTGGAGTCTGGATTGCAATGCTAGTGAAGTTTGAAGTACTGTTGAAGTTGCTGTCTAGGGAACTCTGTACTTGAACTTCTTTTATGCCATTATTCTTGTTAGACAAAACTATTGTGAAAACTGAATTCTCAAGAGGTTTCTGTTTGCGCCGCTGGCTGTGACCCTTGTGATAGGAGATCACTGGACTTTTTTTTTTCTTTTCTTTAGTTACTTGATTTTATTCCTTTCAGTAATCAAAGGAAGGGGAAGGAAACTCTTAACTTCTCACAGCAATTTGTACCTGTAAGAATACTCTTTTTCAGAGGCGTGCTGTGTACGTGTTGTATAACTATGGGTAGTGTTCAGATAGGCACTTTCTGGGCAAGTATTTTCATTATGGATTTTCTCTGGATCAATATAACTTATACTGGATAAATCACAGCAGTTTTAGCCTTAACTTAAGCATATTAAAAAAAGCCCAAACCTCTAAATCCCTTATAAATGGTGCCTTATTTGCCCTAATTTGTTCATAGTAGGACTAATATTTTTCTTGTCAGACCACAATTCCAAGTGCTCATTTTTCTGCTATATCATTTGTATAAAAATTTCACACAGTGCTTTACAAACAGATGAGATATATTGTCTCGCTCTCCCTTCGTAAATCTTACCTGACTAATATACTTTGTAGACCACATACAGAGTTGAAAGAGAAATGAGGAGCTCTTGAACACAGCAACACTTCTCAGGTCTGAAATTCCAAGGTTTCATTTCAGATTTGAAGGAGAGTTTGCATGCCCAAAAACTTACCTTGCAATTTATTAAGAAGTCTAGTAAAAAGCCTTTGCAAGCCTTGCTCTGGACCTGTCTCTATTTGCACACCATCGTATCTGCAGCGAATTACTGATGCTAATTTATCATGCAGTAGTTACTCTGTGCAGCAGTTTCCACAGCGTATCGTGAGTATTTAGCCTACCTGTGGTTGTTGAAGATTTCTTCACAAGTATTATTAAAAATCTGTTCAATTTCTCATTTTTTAAAATTTTCTTCTACAGGGCCTGTCCTTTATATGTTGTCAGTCCCAAACACAGGGTGCCTATTTAAATCAACTGCTCGGGAGCATTATTCAACAGTATTTTGGACGATTTCTCTCTTCTTCTACAACTGCATTTGGAGCAGGACAGCATCCTATACTGACTGCTATGTGCAGTTCCATTACAGCCCCTCAGATGCTTCGTCTACGGAAGACTACTCTGCATGTCATAAAGTAAGGACCAGTGAAGTAAAAAACCATCACGTACTCAGATATTACTCAGATATCACAAATAGCTAATGAGAAAGGGAGTGCAGTGGCATTCCCACTCAGTAGCTCTCTTCTCAGCAGCTGATAATTTGACTCTGGGAAGAGCCTGCGAGTTGCTGGGCAGGCAGCAGAGGAAGGACAATGCATGGAGAGCAGGAGAGTAAAAACTCTGGAGACTAGTGAGACTCATTGAGGATGGAGATCCCCGACTGTAAGAAAACATAGGGCCACTTGAAAATTTTTCTAGAAAAATTGCACTCCAATATACATCATCATATGTTTGTGTCTTAGGCTGTATTTAGGGTCACAGAGCTGTAGTGCCTATAGCTGCCACAGTTATCTGCACATGGGAGGCTTCATTCCCCTCTAAGTGTCAAGGTGAACATAAATGTGCCTGCTACCCAAGAGAAATTGGAAATAGGGGTATGGGAAGAGGAAGACACAGAGGCAGGGAGGCACTGCACATGTTCACCATGCTGTCACTACTCCCACGATGTCAACACAGCTATAAATGCTCATCCCTGCTGCTGAAGGGCCAAAACTTTGTTTCATATACAGAATAGGGAATGATGTGTACTTTTTTTTTCTATGTTGGGAGAGGAATTAAGCTACCTCATATGTAAGATGTTTGCTTATACCCAAGATAATCGTATTTTTCTTTGCTAAAGATTGTGCATACACCTTGATTAAAAGAATTTCAATGTTGATCTTAAGTATATGATAGGCAGTCCTGTAAGTAAAAGCCTGTATTGTCAGGTAATAAGGGAGGGAATTACAATTTCACATTTTTAGTTCTGACATGTTTTTAAGTTATGAATACACAAACTTTCTCATATTAATGAAGTTATTTCTGAATGTGCACACTCATGAATTTTAAGATGATAGTGGGAAGAACATTCTGAAAGCATAGTGGCACTTGGTGATTTGTAAGACACGAAGCATTCCTTGGTGGTCTGTAAGGAATGCAGAACTGAGCAGCAGTCTGATTTGCAGGCTGTTGGGTGGTCAGGAGGCAGTTCTTAGGTCTGTACATAGCTATCTACAGAGGTCATCAGCCAATGAATATCTTGCTGCTGCACAAAGGAAATAGAACTGCATGATCAGGGGTGTGTTATCCAGGTCAGAGAACTGGTTTAGTGGAAGAGCACCCCCAAAAAATTTAGTGTGAAATTTTCATGGTAAATTAATGGGATAGAACATTGCAGAGTTGCTAATATTAAGACCACATGATACCAGAAATACAGAAGTGTTACAATTTTCATTTGCCAGTTTATACCAGTGCTCTGAAGCTGTGCAATGAAATTCTCAGATCTCTGAAAGTCACATTTAATTTCAAAGTTGTAGAAGCACTCCTCGTTTTGTTTTCTACAAGGATGGTGGGTTTTAATTGATGTATGGCCCAGCAAAAATGCATGCCTTGTTTGAGGAGCTAATGGTACCTAATATTAAATATCTGAAAAGTTTTTTTGAAAGTTCTGGGAGTGCTCTTGCTAACTGATGAATAAATGCTGTGTTCTTTGTACCTGCCACTTTTCTGTCCTGAGTGCTTCAGTTTAAATTTACTGTCTTCATATTTCAGTGAAGTCATTTGTAATGTCAAATTAACGGTAGTTCAGATTCTTTTATCATTTTGTGGAAAAAATAACAAATGAAGCAGTTCAAATTGGAGCATTCAGTGTGCATGATGTCAAAATTTGCTCTTGTTGCAGATTGACAGGTCACCTTTTATCTTTTGACAAATTTTATATAGGACATCATTGTGTTAATTGTGATGGAGCAAAAGCTTTTGCAACATGCTGGTGACAAAAATAAAATAACAGTACCAAGATAACAGCAGAGCTGTTGAAAGAAATTGGATTGCGAGTTGACAAAATCGCATAAAGC
>JANHGN010018350.1:26500-44083 GCA_024605025.1 Megaceryle maxima
GGATTTCGAGTTGACAAAATCGCATAAAGCTAAATAAAGTAATTGAACAAAAATTGTATTTTGGGTATTGGTTTAGGGTCTTAGAATCTTGATTCTTCCATTTTTTTTCCATTATTTTATGAGACTGCCTTTATATTTTAACTTTTATACTTACACTTGGCTTTTTAACCATAATTATGATAGCTGGTATTTCTCACTTCCCTCAACAGAAGAGACAGAAGGCACCACTGTCCTCTGATAAATTGGGAGTCTTTTCCAAGACTAAGACAAATAGAAGCTATTAGTTAAGCCTAGATAAAGATGAAATCTATGTAATAGGCCTCATGGTGAAATATCTCAGTTATTTTAAGGTGTATTGTGCTTGCATTGAATGGGGTAAAAAAAAAAATATATATATATAGACTCTGTTTTGGTTTGCTTTGTCTTCCCAGCGAAAATTACATGCAGTTCAAAGGTAACGCTCCACCTCCTCGGTTGGCTTCAGTTCTTGCTTTCATTCTTGAAGTACTTCAGAGAACCCAAAGCACTGAAGTATGTGACATTGACTTAATTCTCCCAGCCGTGTTGAAATGCATGGTGTTGGTTAATGAGGTACAAGGTGAGCTGCTTGTTTGCATTAAAATACCTCTCTGCACAGCTGTAAGACTTTTGTACTGCTGTGCGTCTTTTGTTTTTAACACTCTTAGATGAGGTGCCTGAGATACTTTGGCCAGATAAAACCAAAGAAGCTATTTTTTGCATTAACTGTTCTGGGACTTCTGTCTCTAAGAGGCAGAGAAGTCCTGCCTTATTTCACTCCCTAGTGAACTTACGATCAAGCTTCTCGGGAATCTGAAGAGCATTTCCTTTCTCCCTGTCTTTCCCATCTCATTTCTCCCTGACTTGGTAATTGTGAAAGTTTTCTTGCACCTGAAGGTTTGAGACCAAGTAAAACTAGTATATATTCTCCCCACAGAGGCATTATAAATGGATTAAAAGTAGTATGTTGCTCTCTGAAGGTATCTTTGAATCTTTTTTTCTTCTTTTAGCATGCTTTGGTAGTGAAAGCTGCTTTATTTTTAGTGTCTTAAAAAATGAAGCACTCTGTTCACCCCACAGTTGTATAATGAATGTGCATGTGTGTATAAGCTCAACATTTCTACTTCTGCTGCAAATAGAAGCATTGAGCAAAATGGGGATTCACCTCTGACTTCTCCTGAGAATTTTGTTTTTATAAAATACTTTTTGATTTTGTTCCATAAAAGTTTCAAGGACAAGATATGCTTAGGAAATCAGCTGAATTGTCACACACCTTTCTTACCCTTTTTGCCATCATAGTCATACCTGCCTGAAGCCAAGTACCTACTTTGCAATGTGCTGGGGAGCAGAATGAGCTGAATGACTTGTGTTACTGTAGCCACCAGCTCACTGCCTGCCTAGGCAGGGCTCCATCACACCCTTGCAGAACAAGTCCTTGCAGCCCAGTTCCACAATTAAGGGCAAGAAATTAGTGGGTATTTGTGGTGTTGTTTTTTGGCTTTTGGTTGCTTTTTTATCTTTAAAAAAAAATAAAAATGCCCACCATTGAAAGTAAAGAGTAGACGTGTATAGCTTTGGGCAGGATATAATGTACTGACTGCTTTTCTTTAATTGAAATAAGAATGAGTAAAGAACACAATCAGAACTTAAATTTAAATAAAATCTCTTTTTCTACTAAGTGTGTGTCTCCTTGCTCTGACTTAAAGACCATAGTGTAGTTAAAGATCTGTATGTTTAAAGGATAGTGATGAAAATAAGACTTTTGCATAAATCTGTGATTCATTCTGTTGTTTATAGCCAATCTAACTAACTGCTCTCACAGTCATTTCCTTTCCATCAAAGTAAGATGAAACCATTTTTTTTCCTCATTTAAAAACTGCAGTCTTTTTGAAAGACATTCTCCAGATGGTCAGTTCAAGAGCTCTATTTGAATCTTGTGACTTTTTTTTTTTTTTTTCTCTTTTACAGTTAAAAAAATAACTACAGACATTGTACAGTACATGATAGAAGGCTGCCAAGCAGGGTCAGGAGGAGAACGTGCCACTCAGCTGACTTCTGTATTTAGGTAACCAGAAAATATGCCAGCTGGCAGTGAAGCTACTGCAAGCCAATTGACAGTGAACATGTTTTTTTTAAATAACTAATTATCCTTAACATACTGCATTGTCACTTGTTTATGGTGTTTAAGTAACGGTGCATTTGGCATCAGTTTCAAACATAGCTTGGCCAAAAAGCCAGAGGGGAAAAGTAGAAGAGATAAACATACCTGCTTTCTGATGGATTAGTGGTTTGAAAGGTATATAATAGAGAGGTATGCTGCTGTGGCTGCAGTGGGAAAAATTCCTCATGAATGGGGATGGTCAATGCTGTGAAAGATGTGTGTGCTGAATTTGAAGTGTGTATAATGGAGATCAAATCCTCGTACAAGCAGCTTAGCTTTTTTATATTTATTTGATTTGATTATTTTGTGACAAATAAATAATGTATTATTATAATGTAAATTACACATTCCATACCTCTACAAAATAAATCCTTTTCCCCACATGGATAGAGGAACTGCATAACTTGAGACCTGAAGAGATTTTGAAAACCTAAGAACTGGTGCTGTGTTGGGTCATGTCTGGATGAAAGCTCCAGAGACACTCCCTGAAATAAGAGTGGATGCTTGTGGGCATGTCAGTCTCCCTGTACATGATACATCACTTTCACGGGATCTTTCATCCCTAGGGTGTTACTTCTGATTCAGATGTAACTTGTGATCTTTAAAGGCCTCAAACCCTCAGGAAGACATTTAGGTGCACTTCCATCCAGTTGTCTGCCTTGCTTAAGGTCCAGTGGAGCTTTATAAGAAATGCCAACTATTTCTGTAGAGTTGAATCTAGATTTCTTGTTCTGCTGGTGGTTTTTTGGTTTGGTTTGGCTTTTTGTTTGGTTGGGTTTGGTTTTATTTTGTTTGGGGGGGAGGGGGAGGTTGTTTGGGATGGTTTTGTAATTATTTTTTTACTAAATAACAAATACCTGTTTTAGTGTTGCATTCAGACACATTACCGAGTAAAGTGCTCTGAAACAGCAGCATAATCTGACAATTTGCTTCAAAATAAACACATGGGATTTTTAGCATTAGCCTCTAAAAGCATGGCTTCGTTTAGAGAAAGTATTCCATGTAGAGTATTTCAGTGTCGCAATATGAAAATTGCCACACATCCAGATTGCTTGTTCTGATTAGACTCTTCAGTTGTTCCTGGCATGTTCTCTGCATCTAGTTTTGACCTTTTGTTAAATGCCTCTGTGTCCCCCTCAGGCAGTTTATCCAGGACTATACTGCTGTGTATGATCACCGAGTTTTCAGCATACTAGAAACGGTGGCAGTCTTGGATCAGACGTTAGTTACCAGCCTGATTCCCACAATCACACAGTCTCTGAAGGATTCGGAGCATAAACAAGGGCTTGGAAGAAATGCTGCACAGAGGTTTGATTTTTATTATTTATTTATTTGTTGGGGGGGCAGTTGACAATAAGCAGTAGAGGTTTATTCTATTGAAAGAAAGCAATGATAGAGAACAGCACAGATACTCAAAAATGAGTGGGTTTTTTTTAAGCATGTTCAGCTAGAAATCTCCCTTTGCTCAGGCCTTTCATGGTTTTAAGCTATCTATATTTGCTAAATATTTGCAGGGATGTTTTTACACCAGGGCTACAGACCTCAGTAGAATTTCTGTGAAGCTGGGTTGCCTCTGCTTGTTATGCTCTGTGCTGCTAAACAGAATAAAGACGACTTCCTGCCCCAAAGAATCTTCCTGTCAGTCCCTGTTTTAGAGGATTTTATGGGTCATATCTGCAATTATGGTATAAGCTGGTATGATCTGAGATGCTTGGAAAAGAAATACCCATGGCTTTACTTCAAGAGTAATATAATCATCTGAGAGTTATGGGTGTCCAGAAAAAAATGCCCTCCTCTCTTCAATAATCACAGCAGACTCACGCTTGCTCCCTTTGCCCCCAAGAACTTAGGACAGAAATACTTGACTTGTGAATCCATCTAGCGATAGGAGGAACTGGCCTCATTGTTTGCATTAATGCAAATACTGGATCTACTCAAGTAGGAGGATCCTAATTGTGCCTCAGACTGGAGAAGTTTTGAGGTGTGCATCAGCAGGGCCTGGGGCTGTAAAAAGAAAAAAAAAAAACCCAAAAGACAGAGTTGTGTAAGAATGCAACTCCTGAGACAGTAAAGAGTAGTGATAGAGTATTAATTTTCCATTTATTAAAAAATATATTTTAACTTGTTTGTAATTATATTCTTCACTTTTTATTATCCTCTATCACCAAATACATTTGCTTTTATTGAAGGGAATTCACCCAGTGTCAGACAGAAGTATTGTTATATGCAGGACTTTCATACTACTTGCTTTTGATATCTTGATAATGTATTCCATAGCCATTTTTCTTTTTTTTTATATACTGTTAATAAGGTAAAATTCACTCTTTTACCTATAAAATATGGAAAAAAAAGGCAGGTTTGTGCTTTCTGAAATATACGTTTACAGATTACTGAAGAGCTACATTTCTTTTAGCCGTTGCTTAATGTATATATTATCTGTTGTTGATGCTTTTTATTAATAATTTATATTTTGAATGTGCTCTATTACCCAGCAGTCTAAGATGATCCATGAATATTTTTAATAAGAGCACTAATAACTGATTTTCTCTCTTCAGTCTTGGCCCTTAAGTAACATTATATTAACATATTCTGTGCAATTATTGTAGACATTAAACTGCAAACCCATATATATATACACACACATATAAAAGAAACAAAGTTCAGAAGTTGCATTAGATTCTTGTAATGTTGATGTCCAGTATTCTTATTGCAAGGAACTAGCATGAAAACTGCAGTTTTGTTTGCTCAAGTTAATATTTCATGAAAAAGATATGTAATTAGAATAGACCTAAATGTCAGAGGCAGTACTTTAACAATAATTATATTGTCTAGTTCGGAGAGTATTAGAATGAACTTGGGGTGAAAAGTCTTGCCAATGCATATGCAGTCTTCTGGAAAATCCACTTGAGTGACAGTCCCCTTGTGAATCCCAGGCTGATTTTGAAGCAGTCATTGCCCTTTGCTGAGGATGATGGTCTAACGTTGTGTCAGTGCCAGTCTGCACCCTAGTGCCAGTGGCTCACATCACTGTGCTGTACCGTGAGTCACAGAGAGATTTCTTACGCAGAAGTCAGATAGCAAACCTGATGAAGTCTGAATGCCAATCTCATCTAAGCCTGGGGAACGCCACGTTTTAAAATAAAAAGTGTTTCACAGCATTTTACTAAATAACTCATTCTAAGCATCTCTACTACACGTGCAGACATAAATAGTGGCATCCTTATTCTTTTTCCAACCTGGCCATGCTAAAAACTCACAACAAACAGAACAGTTGAATAGATAGGGAGTGTTTTAATATCCCAACATGTAAACAGTGTATTTGGGAATTATGTGCTTTTTTCTCCTAGAATGTGTGAGATTGTTAAAGTAACGTGTTACATTATTTTGTTGTTTGTTTTTTCCAACAGAGAGGCCTATAAAAGACTCTTATCTTACCTAACAAAGGCTGGACAAAATGAGATACAAAAACTGGAAAATGAGACAGGTTAGCAGTGTGCTAGTGATTAATCCTTTCCTCCTGAATGTTCTGACACCGTTCATACCTGAAACTACACTCTATGACACACCAGCCAAGTTCTTTTTCTTTACAATGGCAATACATTAATCCATTTTGTGGCTTCCTCCCCACCATGTATTACTTATAATAATTTCTGTGGTACTTGAACATTGTCATGCACCTGAAGAACAACTCTCAACATACTGTTGGATGGTGACTGAAAGATACAGCAAATTTACTACGTATTAAAATGTATGTATGAGCAGTGCCTCTATGGCAACAAACAAAGCAGGATTTGTAAAGAATTTCACAACTCAATTCACATTGAGAGACCTGGCCCTCTGAACACTGTGCTTTTGAAAAATCTGATTCAGTCTTTTTTAAAGAAAATCATTACTTTGTAATTTCTAATTTATTATTTTAGTAGAATGAGAAAAACCTGTGACCTCTAGTACCAAACCTGTTGAATGCAGTGCATTCACCAGGAGTTGCATTAGTATGATGAGCTATCATTTGTTACAAGAGGGCTTGTGTATATGTTGCACAAAATGTATATAGCTGCCTTAACCTTCCACCTGTATTAAAACAGTAAAGTCTTTCCAATTCCAGTGTAAAAAGCTCTTGTCATTGTGGGTAATATAAGAAAAGGCAGGTTCAGATTTCCTGTTCTCTTCCTTTTAAGTACTGTGTTCTTAAAGTTAACTCATAATTACCAGAGAGACCATGATCTTTTTATTAATTACGACACTGTTAATTATCCATTTAACTTAGACTAAGCATATATGCTGTGAGGAAAAAAAGGAGAGAGGAGAGACTTCAAAAGAAAATACTTATTTGGGAAATTTATCCCATTTGATCATAGGCTAGTAATTATTCCTGTTTGCATTAAACATTGGATCTTTCAAATATTTTGCCGTGTTGTGGATTATGTCTTGGATCCACACAGAACAGGTCTAGCTCTGCAACTCTTTCTACTCCCCCCTCCCTTTTCCTAAAGTTCTCAGGAAACTTTCATTAATGGCTGTGGTGTTCCCATTTTCTCGCTTCTCTCAATAGCCTGTATTTCTGAAACTACTTATGGGACTTTGTCAGGGGGTAAATTTGCTGTTAATGGCAACACCAGTGAACAGGCTGCTTACTTTTAAAGTTACTCAAATTTTAACTTTATAATATTAATAGGAAGGAAAGATTATTTGTGTGTCTAATAGCTCTGCAAAAATCCCTAAAATCTTGTTCAGAGCAGCTTTGCTTTCGTTACAGTAACCTTATCAAGTCGAGCTAGATAATCTTTTTGCCTAAATCAGCTATTGCACTTCAGATAATGCAGTAACTAAAAGCCTCTTTAGGCTACTTAATAGTGCAGAACATGGAGGTTCTTTTCATGATGAAAGTGACTTATTGAACTTGCATTGTAGCTTCTTGTAAGCTTCTGTACCTGGAAGGAGTTTTATTCATCACATGAGGATTATGCTTCTAAAAAGCTTTTTTTTCTTTCTTTCTTTTTTTTTTTTTTTTCCCTAAATAAATAAAAAGTAATCTTTCTTGGAAAGGATTTTTTTTTTAATAGAGATGACTTTGAAAGTTGAGTGCTACTGCACCACACAGCAGATTACAGAATAGATGCCTGACTGTGGTATTACTTCCTGAAAGTAAAACCTTTGACTTCTAGACAATAGAGCAGTTATTATAACAAAACACGTAATGATGTGTTTAGTAGGCAGTTAGGACTTATTTAATACTGTCTGCAGTAGTAGGAAATTTCTGAAAAAGCAACAGGGCTTTACATTAATGCATAGCAGCTCCTGGTGCATGAGAAACTAATTTAAACAGTTTGTAAATTATCATTCTTCGCTGGCAAAAAGTAAACGCAAACAAATATAGCATTTTGCATCATATTCATCAACCACTGACAACTGGGCAAGCTGGTTTGGTTTAATTATTTGGTATGGACATTTGCAGATGTGATTGACAGTTGTGATACTACTAATGAGATGAAGGCTTGCAGAGCATTAGTCTACGTTGACTTCCAAGTATACACCAAAACAACGGGCTGAAGGCAGTTAGGAGGAAAGAAGGAAGTGCTGACTAAGTACAATATAGAAAAAGACAGAAAACCACCATGAACTAAAAGAAATTATGTATGATATCAGATGCTGTCTGTAAAGGCTACTTAGGGCAGTGAGTATTAGTTTAAATTAAACCTTTCTTTAGGATTTTACATAGGAACAGTTTGGTTTAAAGGCAGTACAAATGTCTAAGCTTCCTTAGACAATGCATGCAAGTATGCTTAAGCTAAGGAGCAGGAGATCCTGGAGTGCTTTTAGACTGGTTACTCCCACTGACAGGAGCAGTTCATCTGCATATAGATGTAAAGTCTGCCTCTGTAAAGAGGGTAAGATACCTGTAAATCGGGTAAAGAGATCTGAAAAGAAGACTTCCACCTGCTGGTGAGGGTTAACTTCTTCCAAAGGAAGGGAGCACATCCCCTGCCAAGCCTGCTGTCCTTCCTCCACCAAAGGCTCATGCCCATGGTCATTTGTGCAAGGATGAAATTGGTGGGTGTGTGCTCGGGGATATATCTATTGGACTCTGCCTGCAGAGTAGAAAAGGTGTTGAAAGCAGAAGCAACACAACTTTTAGTTGTGCCAGGGATCAATAGCCTGATAGTGTGGAGCTGAACTTCTGGGCAGCTGGAAATGCCACTGTAGAGGTTAGCCAGCAGGTACTTAAGTGCACAGTGACTTTGGACAGCAGCAAAGCAACTCTCTAATGTTAAATGTACTTATACCCCTTTCTTCTGAGCTGTTTTCCTCACGGTGTGTAGGGGTGCTTTGTAAGCATTTTGAATCTGAACTTGGAACCAGTAGACACTGCTGGTATTATTAGTCAGTCATATACCAACCTCAGAGGCTCAATGAGATATTATATATAGTCTGTTTGTGTTGTGGGTGTTGGGACAGTCAATTTCAGACATCTTTTGTCAAGGCTCTGTAGGGAGAAATCCTTTGCAGACCCCAGGGTGAAGATGTAGCGCCACCTTCCCCAGCCTTACGCGCTTTGGAGTCTGTTTCTCAGAAGCAAGAGGCGGTGAGTTACAAAAAACTTCCACCAGTGCTGGGCAGATGTCTCTGCTGATCTAGCTGCAGAATGCTCTGCTCTCCACTATGTAGATCAGATGCTTGTTGTCCACTTTATCCCAGGTGAGTGTCACAGCAAAGCCATTAAGCAAGTCTTCCATCAGCCTGTGACAAGATTGATTGTTGATTACAGGAAAAGGATCATGCCTCAAATCTGTGATGATTTCCAGCAGATGGAGAAAGGTATGTCCCAAGATAACTTTCCTAGAGATGTATACTAAGCTTTACTCCACACTTTACTCCACTGGTAATTGATGTGAGCTTTGTAATTGACTGTAAAGATGACAACAGAAACTGCCATTTGGATGTCACCCACCCCGGCCAACAGCAGTTGGGTGACTCTTTGCTAGTGGGGGCTGTGGTTCCAGGAATGCCAGCCCTTAAAGTAGGTGCTTGCAACCAACAGTTTTCTAGGGATCAGTGACTCTCTTGCAAGCAGCTCAGCCAGCGTGATGTCTTGAAAAGGCACACATGTTCTTCTCTTCCACCCCATATCCATTATGTTTAGACAACAGTGGGTGGTTTACAGTCATTCAAGCTGTTCTAGAAGTTAATGGCCATTTCTAATATGGTGGTTGAGATCATTCTGTCTTGTCTTGTGTGTGGTTGCAGACCTGGGCCCTGCCACACTCTGGTGAGACCACCCCATGGAGCACTGTATCTAGCTCTGGAACCCCCAAGTACAGGAAGGACATGGACCTGTTGTCTATTCCTGCTCCCCTTCTATAGCATGAAAAGTTGTCGGTATTAAGTGATTTTTGAACATTAATTAATTACTCTAACTACAGGATCACCCTATGACAATGGAGTATTAACAAAATGCTGCATTTCCATAAGCTTTTTCTGCCCCCAAGCTGGTGCATGGTCTCTTTGTGAGCATTTTCTACACAGATCTTATTGGCCAGAGGACTGTTCCAGGCTATAAGAGGACTGCTCTGCCCTTGGCTTTTTGCAATATATAGAATTGAGAGCTGAATAGACAGTATTTCAGTTTTTATATTTCCCCTATTCCAGAAGTCAGGATACTAATCACCTCTGACCCCTTATGATCCTTGTGATATGAAACAGATGTCCAGTGCATCACGAACAATGGCAGGGAGAGGGAAGTCTGGCTCAGCTTGCCTTTAGTAACCTTAAAATAACTGAAAAAAATACACCTTCTGTTCAAAATTCATCTGCAATTTCCATTAGTCCCACAAAGCTGTCCCTTTATTTTACAAGAATTTCCCATTTGTTATTGTTATTAAAGAGCAGGAACACAGTAATTTAAATTACTCCTGCTTTCATTTTCAATGACCAAAAAAAATAGAGGGGAGAAAAGCACTTGTTTCACTAAAAGAGCTTCTGAAATAGAAAAATTTATGCCTTTTAAGATGGAATAGAGCAGCAGACCCCTAGAAGGAATAAGGTTCTGCATTTCTGTTGTAATTGTATAGAAGAGGAGCTGCCAATAGCAAACACTACTTACAGAGTCATTAAAGGAACTTTGATAACTGTCCACCTAAATGCAACGTATTTCCCTCAGGAAAACAGAAAAGCGGTTTTATTGTGTTCTGGTTTTCCTCCTTTCAGTAGCTTTTGATAATTTATGTAGGCATGGGTATTTTCAGTTTAAACATATTTTATAATTTTAAACTATTACTTAAAACTCAAATTCAGTGTAATCAGCCCATCTGTTAGCAATGGTTATAAAATTATGTTGAAGATTAAAAATCTGATGCAGTGTCAATATGGCCTAGCATAATTAAGCTTGTTTTTATGATGAATGACTAGGATACAGCTTTTGTCTGCTTGAGCAGCTTTAAAATGGTAAACCTTCTGTAGACTGTATGTGAAGGTATGTATAGAATAACAACAAAAACATAAATTAACCCTCAGATCCTGTATTCATAGCTGTGATGTCTTTGCAGGCCTTGGGAAATGCCAGCAGAGTAATTCCACATCACAACCCAATTCACTGCATTTTTCAGTCCATCAAACACTATCCTGGATTGACTCTCCTCCCTGTAGACTGTCACCCAAACAAGCATTAAAAATGCAAGTTTGCTAAATTCATAATTCATTTTAGAAACAGGCAGCATGACCTGTATGGGCACGTGTGGGAAAATTAGCACAGCATTCACTTACATCGACTGAAAATATTGCTAAAAATATTTACTCTGTTCTTCAGTATTTGAAGCATTGCAACAGAGCCTCCTCTGCATCCTGTAAGGGTTAACGTGTTAAGCATTTTAATTCTGGCATTACTGTAAATCAGACCTATATAATCATCTCTATTGGAAACCCATTCTTTATGTGGACACTTTTTCCCTTTAAAATGTGTCCCAGGCAGGGGGGGGAAGCCTGTTTTGCAAAAATAAAATTGTCTAAGCCTTTTATATCCTTATAATTTTATATCCTTATAAGCCTTTTATATCCTTGTATGTGCTAAACTTCCTGCCAAAGTCTTCCTCCCCTACACACTCTGCCTGCAGATGAAGTGTTTTAACCTTGCCCTCTTAATTTATGCTACATTCTAATTTTCAATAAACAGATGCCGCCTCTTTTCGCGCTTGTTTCCACATTGTTCCACATTCTGCCTGTGTTGTTTCTGCATGTGTGAATATTCAATTATCTATTTCTCCAGGATTCTGCAGCTGATGTACTAAATGTCTGTATTGGTGAGGGGGAGGGTAACCACGGAAGGCAAAACTTAGAGAAGAGTTACAGAAGTTTGAATTATGTACTTTCCCTGAAAGCTGCCAAGTTAAGAAGAAAATCATAAGCTACAAGTAGAAATGTATGGACTACAGCAACACCACTGCCCAGACGCAGAATTGAAGTATGGTGTGTATATATATATATATTATATAGTTCATCCTTTTATATCTATATGATGGCCCAAAAAGAGAGACCCCACAGGACAGCTCTTCACTACAGCTCTCAAGACCCTGAGCCCCAAAAGCCTAGTTGCAGATAGACTTACAGATTAAAGCTACTTCTGAGGAACTGAAGACACAGACCTGCACTGGCTTCCAAACAGGTAGTAACCGCTGCTGTGTTTTTCACCTGTGAGGATACATCTTTCCTGGAGCGCTTGCGAGTTCTTACCAATTGCAGCCTGTGCCACTACCTTGCACTTTCCCAGCTGGGAACCTGAGTGGCTTGTGCCAGCAGCTGCTCTCACACTGTGCTGATCTGACACCAGTACCAGAACCTTTAAACATGGTAATATTCTTATTATGGACAGCTTGGAGGCTCTGTGGAACAACGGAGCTAAACTACGTTTCAGAGGTACATAACAAAACTGTTAGGCTGGGTTCACAGGTTTATGTTTGCCAAAAATGGTACAAAATTCAGAACAGCAGAGGTGGCTTTGCAGCTCACACACAAGGAGCCTGCAACTGGTGCAGGTTCAGAACACTAAAGGGAAAGACAGCAGAGCAAGGATATGCTGATTCAGAAGCTTCAGTTCCCTGGGCAGCCTTTAGCAGCAGGAATCCTCCCAGCTACTGCTGGCAGATGAAGCCAGCCTTGCCCTCCCACCCCCAGAGACCCCTCAGACAGAGCAGAGCTGCGGCTGGCAGTAGCTTGAGCTTTGCCTACTCTTGTATTAACACTTCCCTTTTCCTACCTGGCAATAACTGTCCAGTTTTTGCTCACCTGGAAAGGGCTACGTGGCATTTTCTGACTTCAGATGAAGCAGCAGCCCCTTTGCCCCCCTCTGTCCTGTAGGTCCTGCAACAGAAGCAAAAAGACCCAGACAGGAAAGCATGACACAAAAAGTTGGAGGCTAAGAGGTTGCTGTGAAAGACTTCTCTGTAATTAGTGGAGCCTGATGATTAAGAGCCAGAGTAGAATCCTGACACTAATAGGAGCATATGTGTTGTCCTGAGGCTCTGTGGCTGTGGTACTCTTAACTAATTTTATGCAATTGCACAGCTGTTTAAAACCGCTATTCACCAGTACATACAATTGGTGATAACAACCGGAGCCGTAAAAGTGTCTAAAGGGCAGGACAAACATGATAAATAACTTTTCTTGCCATACCGTCCTGCCTTTCAGTCCTTGAATCAAGTCATATGCTGCTTTGCATAAGGAAGCTCCCCCATCCGCTTCTCAGACCTGGGCCTCTGTCTCAGCTTGCTGCCACCAAGTCAGCCAGATCCTTCATAATCCCTCCCTTCCTTGCTCTTCAGAAGGAGCAGTTTAGAAATATTTTGTAGCTACACCAGTGGCAAGCATGAGGCCTAGGAATAAAAGCCTCAAAACTAAGTTGAGACATAGAAAACATACTTTGCGCTGCCATCTGGAAGCGCTGAGCTTTTACAAAGGCCGAGAAATTAATTCTCCCACCACCTGCAAAACAGGAGCATATGTCAGTTTGGCACTTGGAGCAAAAGCTGATCACTCACCTGGTGTGACACCTCCAAGATGAGGCTCAAAGCCCCAAAGATTTCTACAAACATTTCAATTATTTTAGCCACCCTCCTCTTGAGCATGAGACACAAAATGTGTTTGTGTGTCCCTGTAAGTCACGCACAACCTTGCCAGGCTTGGGCCCTGCAGCCCTTGCAGGGCAACAGTCAGATTTTTAAAGTGTAAATGGCCTGTTAGGAGAGCTTGCCTGCTGATTTCCAGGAGATCAAAGGAATTACAAATAAATAAATAAAATCCTGATGGAGAGCCTATAAATCTCCCATGCAGATAAAGTACTGCCCAGCTGTAGGCTTGCTTTGTGTGCAGAGGGACACAGGCTTAGGACTCAGGTTAGTATGCCAGGCAAAGACTCTAGCTGCAGCTCTGCTCTAATGCAACAAAAGTGAGAAAGCTCAGCACAAAAAACCCACAAAACTTTCTAACCTGAAAATCACTGGAAAATGAAAGGTGATCGATGAGTACACTGCCCAACTGGAGACAGAACTGGTGATAAAGTTTGCTTCCCTGTATCATTAGCCTTAAAAGATGCATTTGATTTGGAAACTTTGCTCACTGGACAAAGTCAAACCTGTTCCTGTCCAGCAAGTGCAGGCTCTTGCTGCAATATACTCTGCAGGCAGCATCTGCATGAGCATCAGCAGGAATTTCATAGGTCTGCTCAGATAGCACAGCGGCAGGGAACAGATCAGTAGGTAAAGCAGAGAAGTGCATAGTGCCCCTAAATCACAAATGGAGAAAGATTTAATTACGTGCTCAGTTAATATTTACAAATATTGAAGTTGTTGTTAGATATGTAAATAAAACATAGAAATACGAGACAGGGGCTTCAGTAGCCAAGCAAAGCCAAAATATAACAGGTTATTTATTGTGAACTGGCATATGCCATAATGAGAATGGAGACACACTATATAAACTGAAAGAATAAATAAATAAATATTGACATTGTTCTACACCTGTTTAGCCTCTGGAGACCAGTGATTTGTGGGACCATATGTTGGACAAAATGAGACTGTTCATTGATAATTGTAAGTGTGGTGACCCCTTGCAAACTGGATATTAAAAATATTAAGTAAATGGCACATTTTAATTATACAGTAAAGAGGTTGTTCTCCACCATTAAAAGACTGCAGCTGTCAGGAAGAATTGATCATATGACAGAAGGTAACATTTATTTGATAGTGGACCTTGGTAAATGACATCCCAAATGATCTTCAGATTCTCAGACAAACACATTTAGTTTAGACTTGGGTTTAACCATGTGGCTTCAGTCTCTATCTTTCATCTCAGACAATTTTTATCTGTTCCTCATACACTCTAGGGCTCGTTGCTTTTTTGGTTTTGTTTTAATCTCCTTTGCAGTATTTAAATTTCAAATGAAATATTATTAAATGAGAAACTACAGTTTGGAATTGGAAGTCAACACATTTTTGCCAAAGGTATCAAGTAATAAGTTGCATAATTATCAGAGTATTATTTCATCTTTGTCAACATAAATTGAGCTTTCTATCGGCTTTGAAAGTGCCATTAGTGAACAACTGAACATGCAGACTCCAAAGAGCAGTAGCCCAGGAGGAGCCGAGAGCATTCACAAAGCCTCACGAAGTTGCATAAGGAAATGAAGTAGAGACAGGTAGCAAGTAGTTACCAGCAGAAACACCCAACGCTCTCATGTGTATGCTTCTATCTGAGGCAGAGGAGAGAAACTGCAGACAGTTTTTGTAGCTTCCTTCCTTGCCTACTGTGATTCAACTTTAAGACAAATGTGTGAAGGTAAAGCAGCAGCCCATGTGGATTGATTCTTCAAAATGATCCTGGAAAAACCTATACACAGGGATTGATTTTTTTTTTTTCCCCCACCACCTCTGATTTTAGGAAGTGCACATTCCTTGTCTCACATTGTGCCGATCCTGTGGTGAGGCACTTGCAGAGTCTGGAGGTTGGGACATGTGAAATAAGGAGCTGGAAGAAAGCACGCTGCTATTCCATTGGAAGCAAAGGGGAGAGTAGGCCCATAGAATACTTCTTCCTTCCCTTCCTTGCTGACATCCAGCACCTGCAGGGATCACAGAAGAAAGCTGAAACAAATTTGATGGCACACACCACATACATGTACTATTAATCCCAACAGAAAGGTAGCTTCAGATCTTTTATAGGTTCTATTTATGCATCTGGTGATCTATTTGTGTCCTCATCACCCAAATCTTAAGCTAGCTCGGGCACTCAGTAGCAGACAGTGACACTGGAGCCTGCTTCCTGGCAGCAGAAAATGCTACCGTGCTAGCAGGGCATGTTACCACACAGTATGAATCATTCATCAGCTTGGTGGTATACAGGGAGCAAGGGAGCTCTACAGAACTTGGAAAGGCCAACTAAGTGAATGACTTAAAGAAAATGAAGATATATGAAAAGAGTGGATCTTCTTCCAAAGGAGAGAGCAACCTCAAATTTGCTCAATTTGAAGATAAAAGGCCTAATTTTGCTGGTTAAAGCCAGGCACACTGCCAACAACTGAGAAGGGGCAGCATGCACAGCTCTGCCGAAGCACTCATACTTCTTTTCCCTTTAATGTGGGGACTGTCTTGGGCAGGCTGCCAGTTCATGACCAGTTTGGGGATGCGGACAAATGTCCATTTAAGAAAGCAAGATCTCAGGATCATTTTCACTTGTCACTATGCAGTATTTAAACCCAGATGCAATATTGCAAAGTACCTGCTGGTTATATACAAGTGTGTTGGTGGAGTGCAGCCACCATGTGCTTCCATCTGAAGCACTCTACGCCAGCTAGTGCTATCCAAGCCAGTTTGAATGACTCTTTCCACTAACAATTGTTAGGCATGGTTTCCAACAGTTTAGTAAAACACGATTATGCTATGACCAGAACATCGTTTCAACTGCTTATCTTGCACAATATATTCTTTACAAACTCACACTAACAAGTGTTCAGTGTAAGACCAGCAGCTCAACATCTAATACATTGCCTTCTTATGTATGCTAAGTCTAACTTCTAGTCTTATGGGAAAGTTCAGAGGTGAAATCCTAAAATCCAGAAGGTTAGAAGCTAGCAAAAAAATGGCTTATCAGCAAAAGTGAAAAAACTGAGATGTAAACAAGAAAAGCTGCTGTCTGTAACTGCCTAGCTTGTCACAAAGCGATGGCTGTGATGCAGATTTGCTTCACTCAGAAACATGTAGAAAGATAAGAAGGCCTAATTTCTGTATACGAATACTTGAAAGCCATGGATCTGTGGGCAAGCTGCTCTCACACAAGATGAGAGGGCAGAACAGTTTGTTGGACAACCTACTGCCTATAGCATGGATCAAAAAACTTGCACTCAAGCTCTGAAGCAGTAAACGCAAGTCGCAGGCCGACTGAACCTTGTCAAGGAACAAGCATGTTAAGTCTGCCATGTTAAGCATGTTAAGTCTGGCTGCTCTTCAGAAACACAACTTGGAGAGAAAAATAAAAATCGCAAAATGGGACGAAAACCTGTTAGCCCACATCCCATCAGCCATTTCTGCAACCCTTTTATTTTTGAAGTTGATTGTGTAACCTGAGAATATATACCCATTATTTTACCCAAACCTCACCAGAGGAGAGGCTCCCCAAACCTGTTTACTAGAATATCTTAGAAGAACTGCATCTATTGACTCATCTGGAAATATTTTTAATGTCCACAGTATTTCCTCTCTGTGTTTATGCAGGTTCACTGGCTTCATAAGAAACATCCTTAATCTCTCCACTTTGCACATTTTCCTTTTTAAATAACCTCTGTGCAAAATTTATCCTTGCAAAATTATTGGAAAAGACTTTAAAAGAAACCTAAATCACTCACCTGGATACATGCCAAAGGCTCATTCGTCCAAATTGAATAGCCGCCAACCAAATATATTCTACCATTGTGGACAGCAACTCCAGACTCATTTTGACCTAAAGCAAAAAAGGAAACAGTTACCAGTTTCAGTGTTTAATTAACCCTTTTAACACCGACTGTTGGAGTTCTGTAATAGGATGCAAATGCACCTGGCAGTAAGTTGACTGTTTCAGAATTCACAACATGTAGGAGTGAAGGTGAAGCATGAGGGCTGTTCTCTGCTCTCTGCAGGAGCCCCATACAGTGCTGTCCACAGAGATACCCTAGATGAGCAATAACCTGGGGCTGTGCAGGGGACCATCTGCTGTCTCCTCAACAGCACAGGTTTTTGTACACGTGTATTTCATAGGTGATAGGCAAGCTCTCCCCTGCCTCTCAGCTACTGTCACACATGAACATCCAAATAGACACGTAGGCTGGCAGAGCTGAAGACCCCTCACATTCTGCCTACACCTGTTCACACACACACCACCCCCCCACC
>JANHGN010018350.1:44183-64019 GCA_024605025.1 Megaceryle maxima
CACCCCCCCCCATTCCTCCAGATACAAATATGGTGAAAACTGAAGCAGCTGCTCTGCAAGCCCATCCTCATAGCAATGGTCTCCTGAATGAGGCTAAAGTTTTAAATGATAAATACAGTTTAAAAAAAAAAAAAAAAATCAGCACTACACAGTGCAACAGGCACATTTACCACCAGTTGCAGAGATGCAAAGAAAGTCTTAGGTGGCTTCTTAAGGTGCAGGTTGTAGAAACAACCCATAAGGACATGTCCGACAAGAGGCTTCTCACAGCATTTAGTGGTATAGGGTCAGCTCCAGAACAAGGGTACCAGCAATGCCAGTGCTTCTGCTGTTCCGAATCAAAGGATGTCTTTCTCATAAGCTGTCAGTTCCTCCAGAAAATAAAATAATTTAAATAAAATAATTAAAGAGCAAAAGGGATATGAAAAACTATTTTGGATTGACAACATGTTACTCCTTTTTTATCTCTGCCTCTCTCCCTGAAGTCCATGAAGTACTCCCATGACCCGACTCAGAAACCAAGCAACCCTTCTCCAGATTCCAGAGAAGAACAAATTCAACACAATATCTTAAAGAACAAAGTGGCCACTAGAGCAGCTTTTTAACTTACCTGACTGTCTTATTTAGCAGACATTCGTTGATGTGACGTTCCTAGCTATCCTGAGCTTTTAGGTAAATTTCTACATCCTTTGTATCCTTCTCTCTGGTAGATCTCAGAAAATGCAGTGTCAAATGGAAAAGGATTAAAAGTGAGGTAGGCTCAGTTCTAGGACTCCTATAGCAGTCTGCACTGAAACTTTTTGGCAGCCAGTACTGTTACTAATGGAGCTCCAAGTCTGCTGCACAAGAGAACAGCCCCAACATTAATGCTCTCCTGTCCTGGACATACTTCTTTTTCTGCAAAGCTACTGTTGGTGCTACTCTGAGAATGCCACGTGCCTGTCTCTCCCAGGGATTAAAGGGAGTAGTACATCTGGGCACTGTATCATGTGGCAGTGACATTTGGTGGACTGGGTGGCAGGGTAGTGAGTTGCAGTGCTTTGCAGCTTATTACTGTAACAGTTCTTCCTAATGACAATCAGGAACTATACAGATCCTGTAACTGAGTTGTTCAACTCATCCCTGACTCAACAAAATTCCAACAAAGACACCTCCTTTTGGGTAATTTATTAAGAAGATACTGTTTAGAAATAAGTGATGGTTAACAGATTTCAGTGAAAGCTTTGCCCTACAATGCCAGCAGGAAGCACTACAAAATGATGTTACGTGGTAGAAACACATCTGCCTGTTGCACACTCAAATCTATCACCACAGGCAAGCTTTTGGGGAATTAAAAATAAGTACTGGTAATACTATGAGAAATTATTTTTGTTTCCTTAATTAAATTTATGTGAATCTTCTTAAAACTTTAGACTATAATGTCCTAAATGGAATGTTTTGTAGAAAACTGAATGCCAGAACAGTAATCAAAAGCTTCCTGTTGGCTGATGATGGTCCCTAAATCAGAAGCAATTGCAGTGAAGTCATGGAGTTCCATGTACTGAAGACAGCTAAAGGGGAAAAAAATTGGTGTTTTAATAGTGGTGAGTTTCCCTGTTTGGTGTACAATACTCACCTGTCAACATGTTGAAGCTGCAACGCGTCCATTGGTCAGCATCTATGTTGTAGGAGTCTATGTGCCGAACCAGGATCCGATCATTGTTGTAGTCAAGATCATTCCCACCTAGCACGTAAAGCTTCCTTTGGACAGCAGCCATGGAGTGATACACTCTCCTCTGCAACATTGGGCTGCGACTTAACCACTTATTCTGGAAAGAGAGAGAACTTGTCTCAGCACCGCTCAAATAGGTACTTATATTAGTAGTACAATAGTAGTGGCATCTTCCTGGTGTTCCCCTTACCCTTGGCCAGAAATCACAAGTGTATGTACTTGTAATGGTCATGCTAAACACGCGTGTTGGCTCTAACAATGACTAGATATACTGGACTTTTGATACGTGGCTTACAGGTCTCACATTTCAATTCACTAATAAAACTTCTTGCTCTGTATTTTTTTTTCTGTTTAGCTCATCAGGTTTCAAAGCCTTTTCTTCTTTATAATTCAGTAGCAAATCCTCCTTAAGCAAGACTATTAGATTTCTCCTTTGTATACAATGCTAAAATTATCTGCACCAGATAGCTCTGTTATGAGAGAAGAGAGATTCCTCAAGCTTGCATTATTCAGCTTATTTGATCTTATCCTTGGGGAATGAAGCAACAGGAAAAAATAATTTCCTAAAGAATATCCTGAAATGATTCGTACTTTTGGCTTAATGCTAACCCTTCATTTGTGGGCACTTATAAAAGTACATTCTTTTGCATATTTTTCTTTCTGGTTAACTGTATTGAAGAATTCTACCTGTTCAGGGGAGGGGCAAGAGGACACGGAAGAAGAAGGATTAAAGCACCGTATTTTAAACCCAAGAAAACAATCACTCCTGCTACGCTTACCAAATCAAACAACCTGGCAATGGATGAGATTAATTTAAGTGGATGAAGTTAAAATCTGTGAGGAAATTCTTTGCATTACATGTGCTACTGCTCGCAGTAACTCAAAAGCCTCTAATACTACTGCCTTTTAACCTCCACGGTATATAGCTATACATTTCAATGTGTAATAGTTGAATATTAGGCATTAATGTTTGCATTAGTAGTCCAGTCTCTTAACGCCAGACTATAGACACCATCTGCTTTGCAAAGCCTGCCTGCATCCCCTGATTATATCTTTAGCTTCCTCCACTGCAGTGCCTGCCAGGTGAGCCGCAAAGCACTGCAAAGGCAAAGAAACAGAGGGGCCTGGTGGGGTCATTTCTAATAAGCCGGCGTGTGAATACTAATCAGTGGTGGGGAAGCAGAGGTCACCCCAGCCGGCTTGTTGGCAGGTAGCTGTGTGCTCCGTGGCAGATGGCAGGCATTATCGACTCGCCACAAAGGCCTCGCGCAGAAGCAAGCGCTGGTGCTGAATGATAGAGTTATTGAGATTCTGTGCGAGATGCAAGCAGATGTGATGGTTT
Organism: Megaceryle maxima; assembly: GCA_024605025.1. Classification (NCBI taxonomy): domain Eukaryota; kingdom Metazoa; phylum Chordata; class Aves; order Coraciiformes; family Cerylidae; genus Megaceryle; species Megaceryle maxima. The sequence continues at coordinate 47,237 of JANHGN010018350.1, forward strand.
CCAGTACCCACCGTAAACAATATGCCAGCAGAATTTTTAAAAGAGCTTGTGTGTACAAACACGAAGCGGACCTCATTTGAAGAATGCGAGCGCACAATTCCTCTGTAACTCTTTACGCACCGGGCTTGGTTTCTCACCATCGCAGCGGTGCGCTCACGTAGCCCTGCCACTGATATTTTGGGGTACAACTTTCACATCAGCAAGTAAAGAAGCAAAGCAAAAGATACACAATAGAGAGATACACAATAGGTGTCTAAATACTTGTCCCCCCCATAAGCAAAATAAGGTTGCTGCCTGTAATTACTACTTGGATTTAGGACAGAATCAGCATTTGTACAATTGATGCATACAACTGCACCTCAGAAAGAAAGAGGCAGGTGTGTCATTGCCTGCTTTCTGCTTGAGGACCTGTGTGTGCTGTGCTTTAAATGTCAGTGGGAACCACGTAGTAGTATCTCCTGACACAATTTGGTTCCAAATACAGCAATCAAAGCCCCTATACTACAATCAGAAAAGTCAATACTCTTCCACGTGGGTGTAAATCAGGCTATGCAACTCTGATTGCAAGCTTAGGACTTTTAATTCCTAATACAAGCAAGAGGGCATAACTATGCCCTAACCCTCTGAAATGGTTACTGAGCCATGCTAACCTAATCAAAACACATACATAATGTATGAAATAATCCCTAAAAGATATTTTAGGTGCTTGGGTAATGAAATGATAGGCACCCTTACAGTCAGCAGAGTAAGTCACGGCCAGGTAGTAGAGTTCTGAAAGTATGCAGAAAACAAAAAGCTCATATATGCAATTCAAAGCAGAAATGCCAATGCCAAGGAGCAGTTTTGTGGCACTGACTTCGAGTGTATGTTGCCCAGGGCTGCTGGATAACGAAGGGGAAAAAAAAAAAAAAAAAAAGAGCAAGCAAAATAAAAGCTGATAAATACAGGGGATTTAAAGCACATTTCTGTATTTAATCAGAGATATTACTAATGCCTACAGGCTTAAAAAACATAATAAAAAGTCAGGGTCTCCATTACCCTGTTAAACTCACACATCAGTACAAAGGGAATTTAAAGCGCTACCAATTCAGATGGTCAGCATTTTTAGCCTTACAAAATCATTGCATGTATTTGCTAAGAGACCTGTCCGAAGCAAAACATGCAAGAAAAATGCATACAACACAGGTACCCACCTGCTTAGGATCATAAACCATGAGCCTGTTTTGATACTGTGCAGTATTTGTTACTCCTCCTGTGAAAGAGTTTATACAGGTTACATTTTTTCACATAAACAAAACTAGGATCTGGTACAGCAAAATAACCAGTTCTAGGGTTAATGTGCTGACATAATTACATTGCAAAGCACTACTTATGCTTACATTCCACTGCATTTTTTTAATCTGGTTACAAGGTAATGTTGCACATTTGTCAAACATCTAGAAGCACAAAAGAGCAACAACAACCCCCTCCCACACACACACACACACTTCCTTTGTAAAGCTAATTCTATGGGCTAAAAATGGGATTAAAAAAAACAAAACTGTTTCTAAGTGACTGTGCACTAAATTGTCGTCAAGACGTGAAGATGAAACCCACCCCTGTTCCAAGGACCGTGCAGTGTGTGACATGGTTTAAAGGAGATGGTGGTGGGCTGTCTGGCATCAGAGAGAAGGAAAAGGTCAGAGAGGAGCTCTGCCTAATCAAGACTCACGTGGGACAGCACTGCCAGCTGGACAGCACGGCGCAACTGTGCTCACCTATAGATTTGAAGGAAATCCTCTTTTCAGTCTGTATTACAGTACAAACATCTGGCTTAGCTGTAGACTGATGTTAGGAGCTTCCTCCATAGTGACCAAAAACAACACCACCATTTACTTTTCAATAACATTTAGAAAGCAAGCTATAAAGCACCTCATAAAAGCCCACAATAACATCTAAAGCCAGTAGGTGCCACAAACCCATTATTTACCTCAACACAGCATACATTTAATGCCTGATCATCCCATTCTCTCTTGGTCTTAAAGGGTAAATCTCACTGAATAAACTGGTGGAAAAATTCTTCAGCCTCAAGTCAGTAATCATACCAATAAACATGTTCTTGAGTGTGCTTGAGCCTGCTGGGGACAAGGTGTCACTGTAGCACTGCCACAGGTCCCAGGGGACCACCCTGGGCCCATGGCAAGATGGGAACAGATATAACACCTGCAAGCTGCACCTTTTCTGTCATCCTACTGGAAGGTCTGGGCATAATTAGGACATACCAGCAGCCACACACCAGTGAAACTCATATTAACAAACCTTTTATATTTTTTATGTTTTAACAGTATGTGCCAATGATGCACAAAATCCACAGCAGTGAAAGGAAGGAATTTCTTCTGTCATTACATTTGTTAATGCCTCTCTTTTTGTGAGGATACCCCGTTTCACAGAGAACAGCAGGACAGCTGTTTTCTTTCCTGCTGGCTGAGCTATGGCCCAGTCCTACTAAAGCAACAGAGTTTTTTTCCCTTTGTCCCCAGCCAGTGATAACATGGCTCCATGCTGGGGAATCCTTTCTGCCAGTCTCCAGCTGTACCTAGCACAGCATTTTGTGCTATCAGAGCCATATTGTGATTTTGAAGCAACTCCACTACCTCTCACATGTCATTTTAGGCTGTAGGGTGCGTGTTCAAGTTAAACCAGAAGCTCTGCTTGAGCTGTGCACCAGCTCTGCTCCAGTTCCTAATGGGGCATATGGGTATGAAATAATAACTGGTGTTTCAGATGGCTTTGTACCAGCTGAGTACTGGGACCAGAATATATCTAGTCCAAAAAAAAAAAAAAAAAAAAAAGTGAACAGTACATGAAGTAGATAGATACAGAGGACTTAGCACTAAAGTTTTATCTGCTGACCTGCTCCTACTGGGCTGAGCTATTTGCTAACGCAGATGCGCCCTCTGATCATTCCAAGTAACCTGAGTGAGGCCAAGACTCTGCTCAATGGATAGCAGAAACCACAGACAAATCTATTCAAGTCTTGTCATTAACTGCAGTAGATGGGAGGAGTAACACTTATTTGGGTGCATCTCTGCAAGCACCAGCCTCTCCTGGAGTTTCTACACATGGATTGTAGCACAAGGTCCCAGCTCAGAGATGCTCACAGGTTAAGAGACAGTCAAGATGAGATGTAGTCTTTCCAAACCGTTTCCTTCACACTATGCTATGCACTGCCCACCACAGCACCGGTGAAGTACACACAAGAACATGCATTGGAAAGCAATGACTGTTCCCATGTCTAATCTCACAATCTGTTATTTGTCTCTACACTGTTGTGCAGCCTTCACAGTGTTAGTGGCCGCCAGCCACATGCACAAAACAATCTTTTCCAGTATCTGTTTTGTAATTTGATTTTCTTTTACATAGTTATTTTCACTACTAGCGTAATGTTTAGAAATGAGATGTCAGATTAGTATTTTGAAAAATAAAAATCATAGTTATTTGGATGATTACCTCCAGAATGACAAACTACAAGAGATGCATTGGAAACGCAATGCTGGGTCATGTATTTCCATTCAGATAGGACGCCTTAGTTTGGGGGGAAAGATGTGGGGGAAGAAGAGAAAAAGAGGGGGTTGCTTCCTCGTAAAATAATGAAATAATCCAATAAGCAAAATTATTTGCCTCTCTTCACAAAGAGCCCCTCACATCAAGTACACAGCTTACATTTTCTCCCCTGCAATATTGCTCATCTGTGGTGTTTTATCATTACATTCCCTTCACATACCGCTCTTCACTTTTAGATTAATCTGCCAAAATGAGATGCTACGGATTTGCATACAGATTTGACTACACAAAAATAGATCTGGAATTAATAACAGTCTCTATATGTTTTAATTTCTTCTAGACTGGAGTACCCTTGCCTCCAGCAGTATTCTTGGCTTTGAAAGTCATCAAGCTGATTTGTCTGCTCTTAGGTTATGATGCCACATGCTGCTACACTGTCCCCTGCAATCAAAGTGCTCACAGAGATAGATTCCATGCCTTCCCCTAACAAGTATATTTTATAGATTGGCAGTTTTGATCTCTCCTCCCCAGGGGGATAATCTGCATCTTAACAGGTTCTATAGATACATCTGTCATTAAATATGCCATCTTATATCTGCATCAATTTTCAAACTCAAGTTCCTCCTAACTTTGAAGTGCTATAGCAAAAGTTTAAAATTTTCTGCCAAAATTCAAATTTAACAAGTCTGCAATGTCCTCTTGAACTATTTTTTTTTTTTTTTTTTAATACTTCAGGCATCTGGGAAAGGGCAAAAGAAGCATAGTATGTCTCTTAAAAAATAGGAAAAGGAAAACCCATAAAGTTTAAATGCTACTAAAAATAATATATACTTTCTCAGAGAAAAGAAAAAAACAAACAAACAAAACAACAACAACAACAAAGCAACAAATGGGTTAAGTCTGAGATAATTTCGTAAACTTCTCTGGAGTGCTTTCTATGAGGAAAGGATAAAAAAGGTGGGGAGGCATTGCAATGACACTTGGAGAGAAGTATTTAAAAATACAAACCATGCTATTAGATTTGATGTCAAGCACTAACACCTAATGTGGTAGTAACCTAACAGTTAAAAAAAGAGGAAAAAAAAATGTGTGGCTGGGTAACTGCCAGAAAATTTACAGGAGCAGCTTGCTTCGAGGGGTAGAGTTTCTGAGAGGCAAGGAGCACCCTCAGGACAAGGTTGTGTCTTTCTTGCTCTTACAGACAGAAGAACAGACTCACAGAAAGCCCAGCATCCAACCCGTGGGTTTACAATGTTTTCACACTGCCACAGTCGCTGTTGCTCACTCCCCTGAAGGCTGTAAAGCCTGCTGTTTAAGTTCTCCAACACCCATAACTTCCCAACTCATGCAACAGCGTCCTTCTACATAGGGAAGTTGTTGGAGGATTCCAAGATCCACAGCATGCAGCCCTTCCCCACGCATGGGAAATATTTGGGTCGTCACAGACTCCCAGTCGGTCCACAAACCGCACTGAAAAAGACCTTCCATAAAGACACCTCCGAAAAAAGAGAAGGGTGGGAGGCAGGAGATTCAACACCATTTTCCCAACTGAAAATTTATAATCCATATTTATAACACATCCCAGTAAAACCCCCATATGACTTGAGAAATCTAATCAACTCCAAATCCCCCAGAAAAATCTCACAACTCTCTCTAAAGCCCCCAAGTGCTAGGCTGCATGCGTGAATCGAGTTCACTGGGAGACGTGTAAAACTACATGTTGGCAAAGAACTCCCACGTGCATTCCTTCCAGCAAATCCAGGGAATATATAGAAACTCATAACGTGCGCCCCAAGGTGCTCTGCTATTTTAAAATAGAAATCTCTCCTGTCTTACGTGTCTGTGTGTTAAACACAAGATAATCCTTTCTCAACATGCAAGCCCCACTGCCTTTTCCTTCAGCCAGCCCAGGTGCAGTGAGGACAGCTGAGCTGGAGCATATTCACCCACTCTAATGAGTCCCCTGGAAGACTCCAACAGCAGCCCTAATGAACACTGTTCCACCCCAGATGCAATCCAGCTGCAAACAAGAGGGGCCCCTACACATGGATGGTAGCATAAGCTCCCAGCTCAGAGATTCTTCTAGGCTAAGAAACAGTTTGTTTGTGGGGTTTGTGTTTTTTAAAATCATTAAAGACTGATGTTTACATTCAATCCAAGAAGAATCAATGGCATCGAACCTATAATGTCGATGCTTGAAAGGTGTGAGATCTGTTACCTTTATTCAAATAGAATAAAGAAACACTGTTCCATATACAGACTAAGATGGGGTCACCAAGGCAATTTCTATGTGCTTGTTAACCTCCTGCTCCTGGTAGTGCCATCCACACTGCAAAACTTGATCTGGTTAGATACTATAAATTCCTATTTATTCCAGATCTATTTTTCATAAAATAATTTTATAAGCATTTACTGAGGGAAAAAAAAGTTTATTCTCACAAGAGGCATACTGATAGTAAGGTAATACTTTTCACCCCAAAACCACCCACAAAATCAGAATAATTCCCCAAGATATGCGAGATCCATCATTACCTTGGTCAAAATCTCCACTGTTAGGGAAAAAATAATAATAATTTTTAAAATACAATTAAAACAATAATTAAAAATACCCTTGAATTTTGAAGACAAAGCTGCTAAACACAAAGCAGCTGTAGCGGGTTGGCTTGTTTACTCCCTCCCCCAAGTTGAGTTTCCATGCGCATGTCAAGATGTGGTTTTAGCTGACACTTAAGCTCAGGCAACTCGTGCCTTGTTGCGAAACAACAGCATAACACTTGGCTTTAGAGTAGACCTTTCATGTGCTAATGTCTTGAGCACTTAAGGTGGAGGGGAAGCCTCTGTTAGCCCCAGCTGCAGGTGCAGGAATGGCCCAGAGCTGAACTGCCTGGCAGAGGCTCCCTGCCCCTCTCTGTCCCCAGGGGCACTGCACCCACACGGGAGGAAGGGAACGTGTGTGGAAACACGGGTCTCCAGATTTGCACGGGGGCACCACGGAGGATGCGGGGAAACGGGCATAGTTCAAGTTCTCACTCTTATGGAAAATATTTCCCTGCTTTTATAGGGAATGGTTGTTAGCAATGTTGACTCCAAGGGGTCTGGTGCTTTTCTTTTTTTTTTCCTCTTTTACTTCAATACTTCACTTCTCAAACACGTGGCACACAATTCGTTTGTGAAATGGGTGACAGTGTCAGATGTTAACTGGGGCCTGTAAGATTCATTTTTCTATAAAATTTCAAAACCATCTGCCCAATGCTGTACTATCAATATACAAAACTTAATTTAATGAATTCTCATCTACTTTTAAAAATAATAAAATAAAATGCGGGCTGTGAAGAAAAAAAAAAAAAAAGAGACAAGAAAAAATTATGACACTTACAAAAATAGTTACATGATATATGGAGCTTAGAAAACTGGAGAGATAATCCCACTTGTCCTGACCAGAGTGCATTAGGCTCCTCTCCAAGCCTTATGGCAAGTTAAAAACCCCAAAGGGGTGGTAGCAACTTAGGAGTCAGGTCACCTGAAACACTGGCCACCCATCTCCTATTGCCAGCGTGTGCTTATGCTTGTAGCAGCATTTTGTGTAGCACACTACCCTTCTCTGCTGCCTTTGCCATGATTTTATGCTCTATTATTTTTGATTCCTTCTTGTATCTGTCCCAAGGGAGCACCAAAGTAAAGCTGAAAATTAATCCCAATAATAATAGTAATAATCAAAACTCCTTAAGTCTAGTCAGCCTTTGATTAGCAAAGCCTTTAGAAGACAAGGGGCTGTAGCAGAGGCACTAATGATTTGGCTGAAGTGTAAGGAAATGGTCTTTGTATGGGCTGTGTTTTGATGACTCTTCCACAAATACAAGGGCTAGAAACTTATTTAATTTATACATTTACTAAAACAATGGGCACATTTTCATGGTTACCTTGCCAGCTGACAGCAGCAGGCTGACTTTGAGAGCTCTTGATGACCTGTATTGTATTATCCAGAAAAAGCAGCAGGAATACAGCTTAGAAACATCCCTAACTCAACCTAATCTTTTAATTACTTAATTTTAGGCCACATACTTCAAAATTTGGTTCCCTCCTGCATTACTGATTACTCTTATGCTAACACACTATATTTGATGATGAACAGCAGATTTTTTCAGCAGTGACTACTGATATTTTTGGAACAATAAAACATCTCTCCCAAACTATTCCTCTGCCCCTGAATACACATGTACAGAGCGCTACATTCTGGCCCTAAGCAATTAATTAACAATAGAGAGCTAGCTACAAGTATTGCATCTCCACCTACTTTTATTTTTAAAGACCTTGATTCATTACATAGGAAACAGTTTTTAATCTAAATACATAATTCAGACCAATACACTACTGAAGTATTGCATGGTATGCTCTTGTACTCCATAATAACCTGTCAGAATCTACCAACTCAAAAACTGCTAAGGATTTTCTCAAAAACTGTACAAACTACAACTAAGAAATCCTGTCTGTCTTATTCCACTGCCAAAACATTGCCCCTTGCTGTGACTTTACAACAGAAACTGGTAGCCTTTTCAAATACAAATGGAACAATACTGAAACAATATTTTTTGTTGTTTACAATATTTTTTTCCCCAGTTTAAAGAGTTCTCCTAATAGGCTTCTGCTCACCTCTTCCCCTGATTCTACAGCTGTATGAGAGGCATATCCTTGGACACACTGCTTCATTATATAAGAGCAGATAGTATTTAAATACTCAGGTAGGCACACATTTCACTTATATAACTGCACACAACAATTAATCCTCAGCATAATTTGTCCTTTCCTGGCATATCTGGAAAGATTAAAGGTAATCTTCAACCAGTCCCACATTTGACTTAAAAATCCTTATCAAATACTTCCTTGGTTTGGGGTTTTTGTTTGGTTTTGTTTGTTGGTTTTTGTTTTACAGAACAAAAAAAAAAAGTTACTTTTTTTCATGTACTGGAGCAAGGACCACACTTTGATGCATGTTTCTACTGCTCATTCAATAGTTCTACACCAATAAGCTAAACACAGTTTCAAAAAAAAGCCATGTTTTTCATAGAGACTGACAAACACAAACCACAAGAGAAAAAAAAAAAAAAAAAAAAAGATCAAAACATAGCAGCAATAGTATCCATGTATTTGAATTGCCCATCACAGACACACATCCCTCTCCCCTGATAAAATAGGAAAGGTCATTAATAAACAGGGTAATGTTCTGAATAGACCCAGCTGGTGCCCTACAGCAGAAACCCAGTTTCTGTACCATACCTGGGTCTCAAAGCCCACCATGGGCACAGTTCAGAATGCTGAGCACAAACTCTACAAGACTCCTTCAATCCTTCAAGACTCCGTAAGGAAGCAACTCAAAGCACCTGCTAGGGATCTTGGTGATTTTCTTCATTCTGACATGCTTTTAATTCCAAAGTCATCATTTGTGATTTTAGTATATATATGTATAAAAGCAGATACCTGCTGCCTTCCTCACCAATTCTTGGGAAATCGTTCCCATAAGACACTTAAACCATATGGGCAGAAAAGTAAATCTGCAAGTTGCTCTGGTAACCTAAATGACACACTTTGAGAATCACAGTGAAGGCCTAAGTAGCAAACTTAATCTTTCATTCATATACCATCTTTTCACCAGAGGCAACCCAGACCATATTAAAATTCTCAGAGGGAATCTACAGTGAAGATGTCAATCACTGAACATTTTCCTCAAGGGTTGGCCCCATTTACTCATTAGCTTCCTTGATAAATATTATAACTTTATAACCTTCTGTGACACACTTCCTACTAAAAGCTGGGTGTTCTTCTGGCAAATCTTCTGTAGACAGCATTAAACTTATTCCAAAGTAACTAATACCAGAAAAGTCACTACAAAGACTAATGACACCATGTCCTCAACTCCCATCAGGGTGCACATGTAAAGTCAAAAGTACTGGGTTGTAAATGATACATTAATTTAAGATTGCAAGGCCTATACTTTCATCTGGCTATGCCATACAGCTATGATTACACGCCAGCAGTCCTGTGCACTTGCTATGGACAGTCAGAGCTCTGCATGGTTTCTAATGAAGGTCATCCTGGCCTGTCAGAATATCCCAAAAAGCAAGTAGGAGCAATACACACATCTGCCTTCAAGCCCTGGATCAACACAAGCCAACGAGCCTTTAATTCTCCATTTCATTAGCAGGAACAAATGCAATGGTATCAGATCATACTACAGACACTGGGTCCTGGTTTTTGGTTTTTTTTAGGAAGCACACAGAATTTGAAGTCTGACATTTGTCCAAAAATACATTATCATTGCAATTCACTATGATTTATGAATGGTGACTGGAGGTAGCACGTATGGCATATGATACACAACTTTGAAACACAGAGAGATATTCAGCAGACAAAAAATACTGTATGGCTATGTTATGCTCCTATACTTCTAATAGGCCGGATTGAATGCTTCTGGGGTTATGTTCTTTAAACTACCCACCTCCTAAGACAAAAGTTATTGTGACATATAAACCAAAGAAGATTTATTAGTTTCATTCAAGACAGTATTTTGGTATTTTGTTAGTACCTCAAACTCTGTGAAACGTTTTCTACCTGATATCCAAAGAAGACCATCCACCACATATCCTGCATGGCATGAAAGCGATCGATCAAAGGACTGTACAAAGGTCCACTTGTTCTTCTTGGGGCAATAGCGTTCTACTGTAGGTAACACTTGACGCAGTTCATTTCTGCCCCCTACTGCATAGAGGTACTCGTCCACTGCTCCCAGCACAAAGTGTTCCCGACAGTTCTTCATTGGAGCTATCTCAGCCCAAGAGTTAGTGCGGGGGTCGTATCGACAGGCAGTTCTCACCGCGCACGTGCGCCCCGTGGAGTGCTCAGCCTCTCCGCCAGCTACAAAAAGAAAATCTCCCATGACAGCAACACAGTGGTGGCTTCTCCCTACAGGCATTGGTGCTAGCTCGCTCCAGTTTGCAATCCCTGCAATATGAACGTTTTCTTGATCTACTGGATTGAAGTATCGCAATTCCTTCACTTTACAGACTTCACGTTTTTTCCCACCAATAATGTAAAGAGTGTCTGATTGGAAGCGAGGTTTTGTCCTTCTGGTTTGCCAAACTGGCTGTGCATAGACGCTCTGGTGGTAAGCCAAGGCCTCATTAATAAGTGCTGTTGCAGTTTCACTAGCTTGGACAAGAGGATGAGAAAGAGCTACGGCATGCAGTGTATCCGCATCCATAAGGCCAAAGCGGACATACTGGAGAAGTTCATCCATGTACTGGTAGCGGCAGTTGTGTTCCAACCACCTCACAGCCAGCTAAAAAGGAGGGGGGGAGGGGGGGGGGAAGAGAAAGACAAGACACCAATTATTTCTGTACAATTCTGTCAAAAATTGGTCTTTTGAAAACTGCTTGCATTCCAAGAGCAGCTACATACTTGCCACAGTAGTGATATCAATCAATAGCAGTTATGTCAACATAAACTCCACCTATAACATACATAAAAGCATTGTATTGCACCAATCCCCCTAAAGAATTTCCATAGCATTATCAGAGTGCAATACTGCTATGTGACACTCTTGATGTGAAAAATATTGGTGATGCTGTAGGAGACCACAATATTCCAGAATCAAACCACTGGAACAATAATGTAAACGTAGGGACTATGTGATTACTGGACACCATGAATACACTAGAAAGTAAAATAAGGTTATGGTTAGGTGATTTCAAAGAAAAGCTGAATCCTTCAAAATTTTTTTTTTCCTTCTTCATTTATTTTATTCATAAAGGGGAGAGAAGTGTAAAGGGACCACAAATTAAGGGTGAGGGAGAGAAGAGGCTCTGCTGGTTTGGGACTGAGAAAGCAGCAAGGAAGAGCAATAGCTGTTCAGCAATTGCAGCTGGTATAAACTGTCAAACACAGCCTTTAAATTACATAAAGCATATTGAATCCAACCAAGTCTAAAAACATGCTAGGAAGGGCCTAAACCATTTCAAAAACTGCTATAAAAGTTATTCTTGAAAACCTCCAGTGACGAAGATACCCAAACATCCTCAGGAAAACCATTCTAATGTTCAGCTGTCCTCTCAGACAGATTTTCCTTTTATCTATGCAGGAGCTCTAAACCCTTCAACTCACTGCCCCATTTTCCATCTTTGAGTTTATATTCCAGAGCTCAGAAACCCACAAGACCAACTCTTGAAGCTAATTCATCCACACAGGATGGCAAGCAGTTTGCTACATTCCTTTTCTCCTCCACCTCCAATGCATTTTAATATGTGTGTTGCAACTTCCTCTTCTCTGAAATAAAAAAAAAAAAAAAAAAAAAAAAGTCTCTCAATCCATTTTGGGTCACATTTTCCAAACCTTGGCTCACAGTTCTCTGTTATTGAAAGGAAACATCCCTCTTTCTTAATGCTTGCTGCTGAATCTGTATTTCATCCTGACAAAGAGCTTGTGGAGTAGGAGTTTCTATCTAGCCATGCAATAACAACAGTTTCAGCTAAAACTCACTGCCTGGTACTATTCATGGGACTGTCACATGATGGAGCTGAAAAAGAAGGCTTCTGTTACTCATGGTTTTCATATATGTATGGTATATCAAACTTATTGCTGCTTCCATATTCTGTCAGAGAGGGAAGATGACAAACCAAACCCACCTTCTTATTAAAATGAATTTGAAACACTTTTTCTCCACTGTGCTATTCAACACCTGTGAAACAAAGAATCAATGAAGGGCATCAAAAATAGTAACAGTAGTTCAGTCAGTTAAATGCTGTAATTGTGCTTCAAAATGTGCATTAGCTAATGCTATGTATTTAGACTTGTTAGTAAAAAGGCATTAACTAAATATATTTGAAAGTGTTTATTGACTTGAAATCACTGAGCATTATATTCACATTCTAAATTTACATGTCAGGTGTCTCCTACTGATTGGTTTTAGGCAACTCCCTACTACATGTCTTAGACCATATGTATCATTTCTTCAAGTCTTCAGAGGCACTTAGCTCCCATCACTGACTAGACACTTGAAGGGGAATTCAGGGCTCTCTTCATCAGCATGAAGACACCAACTGAATTCATACCAACTGAATGATGTGTGGCATTGCTATATAAAAAGAGAAGAATTTACAAAACCTGAGTTCTTAATTGCCATCACTTGCATCCAACAGATCATTTTCCTTGGCTAATAGTTCATGCCTTCACTCGCATCTAAATTGTCATCATGGAGGAATTACCTGTGCTATAATGACAGATATTAGGAATTCTTAAAAGACATGTACTAATGTAAATGAGGTCTTGATAACCACAAGGCTTTTAAAAGAACTTTAATATTAATACCTGTTAATATCTTAGAACTTCACCCTTCCTGTTTCTTTTATTGTCCTCCCTCCTGCCCCCCAATAAATACTACACAAACACACAAACAACACTGAGGTCTGGGAATCACAGTTTGTTTGAGAAGCTCCTGTCCTAAATTGGTCTGTATCAGCTCATGCTACTGTTTGAGCACAATTTGACTACAGTATCCTGTGTGACCCACCCCTAATCTGTGGCACTCCAAGGCAGAGAAAAGGCTGTAAGAGCAAAAAGCTACATGTGATCTCCTTGTCTTGCTACTGATAACTAGGACTGTTACTCAATTTTAATTGTCACAAATTTGTTTCAGGACACACTTTAAAAATGACTGCTAGGAATTTAAGCTACAAATACAGGTATTTTTATGTATATTCACAGAACACAGGACCTAAATAGTGACCCAGGGCTATGGAACAGGTCACTTGGTTCTAGGGATGCTCACAAAACTGAGCCTTGATATGCAGCACACATTGTTATGCTGCTCTCTAGCAGAGCGTGGTGTCTCATACTATGGAGGCGTGGAAGAAAATCAAGTTATCTACATGGGTGAACAGATGTTCTAGACAAAGGATGGTTTGGCAGCTATTGGAAGGCTGAAGAAGTTCAAAAGAAAGAAAATCAAGTTAGAAAACAAGTCTTTTGCTTGTAGCAGAAATAGTCACTAGGGAACTGTAATACAGTTCTAAATTTCCTGATTGTAAAGGAAAATATATGAACATGAAATACATTGATGTTCATGCCTCATGGAGGCAAGTACATGAAATCTCATGAACATATGCTAGAGGCACAAACTTCCATGTAACATATCAGCAAACATCTGTATATTTATCAATGCCAGTTCTACCACCTATACTCAATTTTTCTTTAATCCAGACTTAGAAACATGGAGACTACACAGAAACTCCAAAACTCATCCCTTCTATGTACTAATTATAGCACCAATTTTTTCAGCTTCTCTGGCAGTAGTGATTAGCAACTGTAACCAATACTGGCAAAATAAACTCAAAGCCATAATACACTTTATGACACTGCAAGGAAAGACATTGGGGAGATACCAATAGCACTTGGAATTGCAACTCTGTTTAAAATGCAAAAAAAAAAGAAGACACCATCCACAACTTTGAGGTTTAAAGTATTTGTATTACTGCTGAATAATTTACAAAATTAAGGAAAGAGTCCTACTCCTAGTGCCATATAGGCAAATTCTGTTTAAACTGCCAGAAGCTTCTTTTCTATTAATTTTAATGCTGAGTGTCTGAGAAAAGGAAGCTACAGCCCAGTGCCTATATCAACTTTAATAAATAATATATTTTGCCATATTCATCTTCTAAACTAAGTAAATGACAAAAGCAGACCCTCAGAAGGACAGGATTTTCAAACTACATTCTCTTATTTTGAAGCCTTAACCCAAAGGATTTTTCTTCTCCAAGGTTACATTACCTGATTTAGCAATAGAGTACATTCTCAAAGCAGCAGAAAACAGATGGAAAAATATATTGTGTCACAGTTGGAGCATACATCTAAGCACACCTGCATGTTGGATTGTGATTTCACTGCATTTCCAACAGCTGCTTCTGCTTCTAGCATGGTGTTTTGACAGTCCAATTCACACAGCCTCAGAGTGCAGTCCATCCCTCCCTGCTGTTAATGGCGTACATATCACATATACACCACAGCCAGAGAGGGCACAGAGGCAGTGGAGGTTAAAGCTGAATTAAGAGTTTCACTCCTGTTGAAGATAACCCTGCAGTAAGTAGTTAGTTACCTGGTCTTTTGGGCTGCCAGCTATCCCAAGAAGACAGACAGCCTGGCATGCCTTTGCCTTGTCCATTCAGTATCTCCCTGCAATCCTTCTCATGCTAGCCTGCTGGGAAACATGCCAGACCTTCACTTGACATCACAGCAAGTTTTCTAACCAGAAAAGCCAAGCTACTTTATGAGTGCAAAAAGCTTGACATACTCATTAGACCGAGGCTCACTCGGAAACTACTTTAAGTTACAAAGTCAGTGTCAGGAGAAGTTTATGCCCACAGTGCTCTGAGAGAGAAAACACTGCTCTAAGCCTGGGCTCTGTGACAGGCAGGAACTCCATTAAAATCACCTTGGTCTGCTCTTCAGCTGATGTATTCATGTGTAGTGCCATAAACTGCAAAGGAATTATGCTAGTTTATACCATCTAAGGTCTCTAATAACTGAGATAAAGACAAAAAATGACAGTACTGGAAAAAATAAGGGGGTTGGAAGGTTTGTTTGGTTTGTTTTTTTCTTTTAGCAACAACAAATAAAAGGTAACATTAAATTTTATAAGGTTTCAAAACAATGAATTTACACTGTCCCATTAAAGCAAGCAGAAATCTTCAATATGTTATCATGGTGACCATTCTCAGTTTAGGAAAAGGAACAATTTAAAATATGGAAACAAAAGCAGAGAGAAGTATTTCCCTGGACTGAGATCAGATATATTCAACACAAAGTATCCAATTTCTGCATGACAATTTGATGATATATACCAAGGAAAGAGAAAGAACCACGGATCTCTTCTTTCAACACAAGCACCAGAAGGACTGCTCTAGTAAGATTTAACATAAGCAAAAATTTTCAACCAGAAAAAAAATCCAATTAAAATCTTTTTATCGTTAGCATATTGGGCAGTTCTATAGATCTGCTCCTACTGATTGATAAGCCAAAGAAAGTCATGAAAGCAACACAGTTCCTAAAGCAATCACTTCAAGGCACCAAGGGAACTCAAAAAATAAAACCTGGACTTTACTAGGTCAATGTTTGTGAACACTAGAAATATATATTTTGGTTCTCAACCTGCACAAGACTTCGCCTTTCACTGGATTTTATTTAACTCAGCAAGCCTCAGCTGTTCCACAGTGGAACCTCCTGCCTCAAAACCACTGTCTGTCTCAGCTGACTGTTGTCAGCACCAACCCTGGCTCATCAACTGTCAAATCCAGGAGCAGAATCTATGGACAAACCAGGACATTCACTAAAGCTCTGAAACAAAGTCCACTGAAGACTACAGAGGAGCTTCCACTTTTTAAAATGAACAGGGATTTCTAAAGGGACTGAATTTGGATCTCTAAGGGGTCTTTGTCCTTCTCATTTTCTCCAGAGACTAAAAAGAACAAAACCCAGAGGGTTCAGAATATTAATTTAAGCATTTTATTTAAGTACTGTGAACTAAATGAGTCTGTATAATCCATTCAAAAATAAAAACATGTGAGTGAAGAATTGTTGCTGTGGAAATAAAACAACCCCCCCACACACAATTTTTCAAAGCCATGAGTTACACATTAATAGTTTCAGTAGTTAGTAAGTAACCCCACAGCTCAGCCTCCAGACTCTCTTTGCAATTGTATCCTTCAGGTACTAAGGTACAGTTGTGGGCAGCATGCAAAATGAGTGGTTCAAACCTAGATGCAGGAGAGCCTTAAAGATAGAAATCTTTTTCTTTTGAATTTAAAATGTGCATAAAAATAAGACTGTAATGAGCTGCATGTAGAACAATCAAAATTATGAGGTATTTGCATTTCTTTTGCACCTTGAGCCAAACAACTACAAAATTATGCATAGGATTCTCTCAATCTGAACACAGTAAATATTAATAATCTCTGAATCAGCAATGAAACGCCTTTTGCCCCTGAACCCTGAAGAGAGACTTTCCAACTCAGAAAGTTGTAGTACAGGGACTGAGCCCATATTTACAAGGCACTGAGCTGAAGCATGTGCATGGAAGCTGAGAAAATAAAAGCTCTGCCACCTCCCCCACCCCCCCCCCCCCCCCCCCCCCCCCACACTATACAACACACCCTTCAGGTTTTCTCTTTTTTTTTCTGTTCTCAAAAGCACGCGGCCT
>JANHGN010018350.1:72163-99060 GCA_024605025.1 Megaceryle maxima
AAAAAGAGCTTTTTTTTTTTTTTTTTCTTTCTTTTTTTTTTTTTTTTTTTTTTTTTTTTTTTTTTTTTTTTACAAGCTTAAATCCATCAGAAAAAGTGTTAAACAGCTTTATTAGGGTTTTGAAAGAGTAAAGATTACTAACATTTGCATCTCTGAATGGAAGATATTAGCTGAAATAGTAACAACAGACTGCCTCATTTGAACACCTATGCTATCAGTGGGGTTTAGACTTTATTTATGTTGTTCTTTAAGTTAAAAATGAAAGTAATGTATATTTTGAATTAGGCCTGACTTTCAAAACAGCCTGAGCAACCTTTTTTCTGTAACCATATACCTGCGTATTAATACAACTATACTTCAGTTAATCTCCAAAAGATCAGTGCCACAAAGAGTCAACACAAACCCCACCATAACAGACTAATTCAAATGCAGAATGCAGTATCACAGAAGCGCTCTTGATGTGTGTGCACCTTGGTGTCCTTTTTTGGCTTTCTAAATCAAAACACATATCCATTGCTTAACTGAAGAAATTACCTAGATTCAAGAGCTGTGGGCACAGCAGCCTTCCTAAATACTGGTGTGATGCTCTGTGCAGTTCTGAAGTTAATCTGGGATAAATAAGGTGAGGCAATATTACTGTAGGGCACTGAGGCAAAAGCAATGCCCTCCAGTAATTCTCTATTGCTCACAGCAATAACAGCAAAAATAATCAAGTTTTCTGATTGGAACTGACATGTATCAAAAACAAAATTAGAAGAACACACAGTTGCTCCTGAGATAAACCCAGTTTTAATGCAGAAAATCCCTTTCTATCCTGCTATACTTGATAAATTACAGTAACAAGATTAGCTAATATTGAAGCAATAACAGGCAGAAACTTTCAAAAGTTCACAACAAAAGCACATATGAAGTTCACAAAGCCTTACTGCAAAGGACAAGATTAAGAGCCCATTAGATTTCAACTAAGGCATAGAAAGAGGGAAGATGTTTCATAAAGGGAATGGTGCAAACAGCAGCAGCATTCATTTTCACTGTAAGCCAAAATGCTCTCACTAATACAAATGACACAGAAATTTTATCAGGAAAAATGTGTGTGACCTGAGCACATCAGCAGAGCAGAGTGTGAGATTCAGCTGCCTGCATCTGCTGTCTTGATCCACTGCAGCCTGCGTGAGCCCTGTCTCATCTGCAGCTTCAGTGGACTCTGATCTTGTGGATCCTGTGCTGCAACCACCAGCTTGGCCTATCCTATCCTAATGGATATCCTACCAAAAATGCTGCACATACCTATGTTTATGGAAATTAATTCCACACAAATAGCCCGAAGAGACTGTAAAGAATATTACCATTGCACACAGCCCATTCAGGTGAGATAACTGTGATTATAAGGATTAGGCTAGGAAAAGGAAACCTACATCCTATCATAGGCTATGTTTTCACATTATTTTTATTTGAGGGTAGCTATGTAATCTTGCTTGCAGCTCATCACAATATACAGTGTAGTCATAACAGATCCAGCACAGTGGATCTTTGGCACTTTCATGTAGACTACTCGTGAAAAGGGTACTAAAAAGGGGTGAAAAGACAGCAAAACACACATGGGCAGTATGCTAATTTTCCAATAAAGCCTCCTCACATATTCACCTCGGCCTTGATATGCATCAAACTCCTCTTTTTCTCTCCTATGCCTCTCTTGATGAGAGGCTGACAGCCACATTTTAGCGTGGTGGTTTCCTACTTAAATACTCGCTAGGGATGAGCATTAGACCACCAGACATGATTTCACTTATTGCCCAAGAGAGCACTTAAGACTCTTTCTTGAACAGCGAAAGGCTAATAGACTGTTTAAACATAATGCTGATCACCAAGATGCTTTCCTTCATTTACTATTTTATGTCATCACTTGTTTTACAGTAAAACTTAAGTTCACATTTAGCAAGGCATTTACTCCACATTTCATCAAAACATATATAAACCCCTGAGAAACATGAATTTTGCTCCCTCCATATTAAAAATTGCTCTGTAGAATCAAAAGATTGACAGGAGAAAAAAAAAAATTCCAGTACTGCACTGAAGGAACAGCAAGCTTGTGCTGGAACATGACAACCCACTTTAGAAACTGCTGTTCCACATAGGAAAATTTGAACATCACTGAAGATGTATGGAAGATGTCTGTAGGACTGTCTTCAGAGAACAGTTCCATCATAACAGCCCCCTATAATGCACACACCACAGGATTTCCTACAGTATGGAACTCTGTGGGGTTTCTGCTAGAGAGTACTTTTGGCTCTCCACAAATGCCACCAGGAGATTCAAAGTGGAGCTCAAGTCTAAGAAAAGGCTGTTGAAAATACAGTACTTTACACTTCCGTAGAAAAGGATAAACAGGATTATAATCATAAATTTTTATATCTTCATTTATATGTTATATTTGTATATAATTTATAAAAAAGTATAAATGTATATTTAAATATAATGCTTAACAACTCATACTGACCTGCAACACTGTAGTGTTCCTGTCTTATATTTTTTTCTACTTATTGAAGCAAAGACACTTCTTTAATACAGAGACCCAAACCTGATTTTGCACATCATATTCACAGTAACAAAAGTAGTAACTAGTGCTACTTTCATATGTGGAACATGTACTTTATGAACACAAGTTACACACAAGGAAGTCAACTGAGCTGAAATGACACAACACAGTTGCAGGCTTTCTAGCTGAATAAACTAGTCATGCAGTTTTAACCACAAAGCTTTCCTAGAATTCTTGCTTATCAGCTGACTAACAAGAAACTGAGTTTCATGGCAAAGTAAAAAAACTAAGAAAGAAACCTCTATCCTTAACTTCACAAGACATATTGGCAAATACTAAAATTGATCTATTTTTAATGTTAGCTGTTTAAAGAAGTATATATATCCTTTAACAACCAGTAGCAAAGAAGGAAGCAACTAATCTATACTCATCTCTTGTTAAGATCCTTTGCCAAATGTGATTCTAGAGTTCACCTTGGATTAAGTGCAGTATTTAATACAGTATGATTTGACCAGTGTACTGCTGGGAGACTGAATGATCCAGTAGGTATTTCTATCTGCTACTCTTGGTATGATCTTTGAAATACAAACATTGAAGCCTCATGACACCAAACTTTTTAACAACAAACATGACAAGACTATATTACAACCAAGGTTAACATCAGTTTTTTACTTAAATCTTTGGCTTGTTTTCTACTTGCTAAGGTTCCAACAGGAAGTCCTCTACTGCTAGATTTCCCCGAGAACACGTTCTATCTTACAGGGTTGGTTACCTTTTCAATTATCAAAGGAAAGAATTCATCTGCTTCTTTAAAGTAGAGTCAATGAGCCTTTCTAGTAATAGCCAATTATGGAAGGACTCACTTTTCACTTCATGATAAACTAGACATTTATGTCCTCACCATGACTGGTTCCTGGGGGGAAAAAAAAGCATGCTGCACAACTCATGAAGAAGAGGAAAAATTACAAAAGAGTTTGCGTTTTTTTTTTCCTCCAACTTCTTTAGGACTCTTTCTTGGATTTCTGCATTTTTTTGTTTAATCCTTTTTTTCAATGTCACTGCTTTAAGTTTACTCACATTTTAATGCAGCTTACAAATCATAAATTTCATATATACAAAAGACTGTTTCATAATCTCACATGCTAGCAAATACTCAATATGAAAACAAATCTTACATCAACTAATGAGCACTGTTACTGGCCTAGCCTAGTTAAAAACCCCTTACTGATGGAGTAAGTTGATACAATTTGACAGCCTATGAAGGTTTTCTAGTGGGCCTTCTTTTTGTTGTTTATATGTTTTAAAGAAATGTATCATTAAATTCTTCATCTCTTGTCTCTGCTAAAAATAAGACACCTACATCAAGCCAAAGAGTTTCATAAGATTTTAAAGGTAGAAAAAGGAATTAACTACTTAGTTTGTCCCCTTAACCCTTGTTTGGAAGTCTCATTTTTCTTTATGAAGGAATCAACAGGAGCTACTGTAGTACTTACATTAATCCACATCCTAGTATACTGACATTAATGGTACCATTAACTTTCTCAAAGTTCTGTTTTTCAAGGTTATATTTCACTATATTCACTAAAATTGGGCAACTGTGAATTGGTAGTCTAACAAAGAGCCAAAATTTGCCAGGTATGAGCTACAGTCACTTCAGTTTAAATCACATTTAAGTATCACTCTGTTGTACATGTTTTCATGCATTAAAATAACTGCCTTAATTTTTATGTGCAGTCAGATTGAATCACCCAGTGGACACCAGGAATTTAAACTAGTGAAAATAACCAGTGAAAATAACCTTTTCCAGAGGTTCTCTGAGGGAAGCTTTAATTTGTGCTTAGGGCTCCACGGGAGCCCTTCTAGCAAAGGTGCCTCAGGGACATGTTGAATTGATATCACCATAACATGCACGTGAGTGCGCAGAAGGCCACACTAGTCACAGGTAGGACAGACAAATCAAACGGTCGCATCCCCCATCAGCTTTTCTATTACCTGCCCCACTTTGTGCCAATTTCCTCCAGCTTCCCCAACACCTCTTGCTTTGCTGTTCTTCCTTAAGACATGGGATGGGGATTTGTCAAAGTCAATGAGCACTTTATTACAGTGAGAGTGCTCAGTAATGAACAATTCAGCAATTTAATGAGATTCTGTAGATCTGTCTCCAACCTGTCCATCAAGTTTCACTTCTATAAAGCACCCTGACACTAATCCTCCGGCATACCCAATCTTCACCCTGGGCTGAATATTAGATTCTTCCATGGTATATTGCATTACCACTATAACCTTAGCAAAAATGATGAACTTAACTACACTTGAGGCAATACAGCTGGTCTGATTCGATTTTCTTCTATTGGGTTGACTATGAAGGAATTACTTATTTACTAAGATAAAGCAAAAAACACTTCTTATTGCCTTCTGAATGCCTAAATTGGTAAATATTTATGTGTGTCTTTTAATTCATTCTGGGGATCTGGAATTTTTATAAATATATATTTATTCCTGGTTGTACAGACTGAATTAAAAAGACACACGCACGTTTTGCCTGCAGCAGAAAACTAGTTCAAGAAAATTCTTCGGAACAGCATTAGTAACCTTTAGAGAGGCAATTATGATAACACTTAAATGGACAGTGTGGAGTTTGTTGTCACTCAGAAAGCAGCATGTTACCTATAAGCATCTCTCCCCAGTATGACCTTGCAACAGAAACAGAAGCTTTGTCATATTTGCCTCATGAGGTGTTCATTGAGTGGAGTGCACATAATTCATAAAATTGGTTTTGAATTCTCCCTGAAAGACAGGCCAATGACACAGGATTTAAAAATTCCCACTTCCCAAACGTGGTTTCAGCAGGTTGCAGAGGGTGTATTATTCTGCATACACTTGCTCATTACAGGGCTCCAGAGTACTGAGTCTTAAAAGCCCAAACCAAACCCACCATCATGGGTAGAGCACTGCAGGTTCTGTTGTACAGACATCCTCCAGAGACCAGGAGAGTCTAATATTAGTATCTGCAGAAAATATCATCTATGTAAAATACTCCATAATCTAAAGCCTCAAAGTTTTGGAAACAAATATGCCAGTTACCAGACTGAAAGGTTAAGTTACATCTGCATGCTTTGTTTCTTGAGGAGTTGAACCAGACTTGTTTTTTTTAAGAATAAATATTTTGTTTCTGCATTACACTCATCCACAGAACATGAAGTGCCCCACAGATGAACACACACTTTACACTTTAAGAAAATGCTGTCATATAAATGAAATTATTTGCTTAAATAATCCAAAAGATAAAGTAGATAAATAACAGCAATTGATCAATAATCACTGACTGAAATCAGTCTTGTGACACTCAGTCTTCTCTGTAGGACCAATATAATCCACTTCCTAAGAAAGCACAGGTTTCTTTCGAGAAAGTTACATTCTACCTTGAAATACCCTGAAATACTTTCTTCTATAAAATATGACAGCAAAAAGGAAACAGTGTTTGGGTAACCAATGTTACAGTGATTTCCTTCCACTTCAGTGTGAATTGCAAGTTTTACAAGCATACCATGGGAATGTTTCCAAGGATAGGTTTTGGTTTAGTTTGTGTGTTTCTCTTTACAGGCTATGTGGTTTTTTTCATATTGGGTTTCCCTGACACACACATTCTAAAAGTCACATTGTGTTTTTATCTTGTTAATATTCCATGGCTAGCTACATCCAGCTTTTTAAAAGGAAATGATTGTCATCTCCAGCTTCTTTCTGCAAACCTTCCACTGAAGTCTCCATTCATCTCTCAGCAGAGCTGCCTGTATGATGATTCCCTGACTTGCTTCAGGCAAAGTTAGCTGTGGGGGCCTACACAATTTAAATGACTATTTAAGTTACACAGTTAAATTTGTCTGAAGTGAACAGGAGAGACTGCAGAAGCAGGTTTGCCACCAGACTTCTTCCACTTAGCCTCACTAGAGGCAATGATAATTTTGTTGCATTCATCAGCCATCTCTTCCCACCAACAAAGTTGGATCCAGAAGAAAATATCTGGTCATTATCTGAGTAACACAAGTTCAGCAATAAGACAAATTTCTTTTTCAAACTAATTGTATTGACACAACACAACATTTTTGAATTTCATTAGAAAAAATTCCCTCAGTTGTTATTCACAGTTTTTGCTCAAGTGCATATTCTCCCTCGAGATTGCTCCAGGGTTTCAAAATAACAGATTACTGCTATGGTTTACAGAGGATCACACATTCTGCTTGTTCACCAGTCTCCTTACCTGCCAGATTTGTTCTTCACTGAGCGAAGTGAGTCTATCACTTTTAAAAACCTCTCGAAGGAGACAGTATGGGAGTGCCAGAACTTCTTCAGGATGGCTCTTCAATAGCTCCGAGAGATGCTTTACTAAGAAGTCAATCACTGCATTCTCCAACAAAGTGAGGTTGAAGAGGTCCGCAAGCTTATACAGGTCCAAGTAATTAAAACTATTTAATTCCTAAATGGGTGAAGCAAACAAAATATGTCTCAGAAAAAAAAAAAAAAAAAAAAAAAAAAAAAAAAAAAAAGGCAAACAGAAAACATAAACCCCCACAAATCTCAGATAATGAAAAAAAGGTTATTCTTCTGGAGCTGTGGAGAAGGAAGGCAATATAACTTGAAATTAATTACTACAGCCTCATTCAAAATGTATGTGTAAATGTTACCAGTGTGTATGCAAATATGTATGATAATACTAATTTATATTGCAACTGCTAAGGTTATATATGCATAAAGCATCTGTAAGAAATACGGATTAGTACATAACATAATAAACCAGCATGATTTACACTGTATGACAAGAGCTCACAGGAGTTAACAAGTGGATTAAAACCCAGATATATTTGTTAACTACAAGGGTTTGTTACAAAGCAATTGTTTGTTTGTTATTTACTGTTTTGATTGAGCTAGAGCACCTGTGTACCACAACTTTTAAGTTCCATGAAACCTCACAAAATACAAGATACTGAGCTACACTTTATTACATATGAATTTATCTTCAATGAACAAACAGACCCTTTTTTTTTTTGCAACCACTGACATCAACTCATAGTGAATACTCGACTCATATTCTTTCTTCCACTCCTTCTAGGAGCAGAAACTCTGCAGAGACAAACGCTACAGTAACTCATGGCAGGAAGTTTTTTTATATAATTTATATTTATGGGCTAATGTTTTCCACTTGGCATCCCTTGTAAATTAGTGTCTGGACAGCTAACTACTGCTATTCTAGACCACACTGCTCCCTTCAGGGGAGAGGCCAAGAATTCATTCCTATTAGAGAAAAGCACCCAGGACATCTGGGAAATAAGCATGTTTAGCCATTTTCACTGATTTGCAGCACGCTCTCACCCTTCTCTTCCTCTCTCCTCCGCAATCCTGGTTTTCATCTTCCAATTTACCGCATTGCTCCCTATCAGCTGCCTTCTCCTTGACCAGCTCCATGTGTGAAAATGACAAGAAGTCTTGTCAGTTTCACTTTGCTGCTTAGTTAACATAGGGACTAGAGCAGGAAAGAGAAACAGACTAAATTAAGTCAATTTCACTTTCACTGCTCTGCTGGATGGAATGGCAGCACCAAATGAAACTGACAAGAAATCTTGTAAATGTCAAATGAGCTGCACGGCTGGCAGATAGAGCAGAGCAACAGGGAAGATGGGAAAGTGCGAAGAGGGGTTTTTTTGGAATGTTTTATGGACTACATCTTGAACGTGTGAATTGAGTGGCTGTCCCAATGACTGTGGAGCTGTTTATGCATATGCAATGGAGAGTGGAGAAAGAAATTTTTTTCACCTGCTTAGAGGAGTCAGTACTGGAGGAAACTGAATCGAATTCCTGTAGAGGCTTCTGCTTGTTACATAATCTCCCAGTCTGAACAGTGCACCTTCCCTAGTAGAGTTGTGCATTAAAGATAAATCCTATTCATTACCTACTTAAACTGCTATATAGGAGTTTCACATAGTTTTCTTGGAAGAACAAAGAAAAGTTCTTTACATTGTCAGAACAAGCACTAACAGCCATCATCATTCCAAAAGCCACAGATATTCTAGTGTCAGCTCCTCTTCATGCTAACATAGAGGAGGTAAGGATAAATCCTCCCCAGTTGCAGAAAGAAAGAGAAAGGAATGAATTTTACATGAGAAGTATCTGGTCTGTGTGATTGCTCTGTGATTTAATATATGCAGATCACAGATGGTACCTCACACCACCACTTCTGTGGTGGCCATGCAAGGGAAGCAACAATGCTTAGAGTATAATCAAAGTAAACATCACGGCGTTTGACAAGCAACAACTATGGTTTATTGTCCATGAGTTGGGAGACTATCTTTTCAAAGAACTCCCTGATTGAATGAATGCCAAACATCCAGAAAGAAATTTAGAAGAGCTCAGTATATATTTATGGAGCTCTTTTGTAGTTAACAGCTATATCTGGGTATGACTAAAATAAAGAAATAAATAGTCGAGCATGGTAGTCTGAAAATCAACAGCCTAACTAACATACAGGCCTGATCAAAGCCCCACTATGTGTCAATGGAGAAGGACAGATGGCTTTTGGTGAACTTCAGAAGAGAACAATACTGGAGATAACATAATAAAACTTTTCCTCACTGGAGAGAAACAGCAACATGACACACAAATGCAGTTTTCACTGGAAAAATCATATTTTCAGTGAAACCTGGAAGACACTGTTAAGCTTTCATTTTTGATTTGGGTATTTTTGATGATCCCCCAAACACCCCCATTTCCTCAAATCAACACCAATCAAACCTTTTTATGGAAGCTGTCACACAGCTTAAGAGGCCACTTACGGAGGGATAAGCAAAGTCTCAGTGGATGCTTATTTACAATATTATTTATTTTTGTTTATGCATGTTGTTCACTTACTACAGATGCTTATTTATTTGTGTGCCTATTTCTTTATTATGGGGGTTTATTAGTTTATTTATTTTTATGGTAAGCTTCAGAGGATTTTTGATCCTTCACCCAATATAATGTGTTAGGGACCCACTGGACTTAGGGTTTACTGTTTGATGAATACAGTAAGTACATTTAGTTAAAGCTAGTGTTGGCCCATAATCAGAAATATTCATTTCTGATTTTGTAAGGTTAGAGTTGACCTATAGGTTTATATTTCACAGTCAAAGAAGCAAGTAGTGCATTAGCTTTTACAAATTAAAATGATCAGACCATCATACAATATTCAAATCAGTATTATACATTACTTTATATTACTGTATCTCTGGTAATAGTAGAGGGCAAAAAATGCCATGCCAAGATTGCAAGATGTATACCACAGATCAGATAACCTAGTTTTTCATATGTAGTAAGACTTTCCGAAACATCAGACTAAAATGGAATACGTAAGGCAGTCACAAAAAAAACCCAAAAGGGCACCTTACCTTCTAGCTTTAAAAACATCCAACAGGAAGTATTAAAGCAATCACTGTCACATCAGTCAGATTTGTATACACTTTCAAACTAAACTCTTAAATTAATTTAAAATGTTTACAAAATGAAATAAGTTACTATGAAATTTAATGTAAGTGTGGTCATGAATAAGGGTTCTGACAGTCTTTGTCTTCCACAAATTTTCTTATACTGCTACATAATGTACTGTTAAAAAAGCAGCTACAAAATTTAAAAGTTGTGTGCAACTTTTGGTAATGTATGGTGGTGTATGAAGCATGCAACACAAAACAGGCTTATGTAAATTATTGAAACATTTAATCTTGTTTTTATAAACTCTTAAGTATATGCCACTTATCTTCTTTGAACTGAAGGATGAAATATGAACACAAACAGAACTGTCACTAAGAGCTGAAGAGAATTAGGGAAAGGTAGTGATCTTATCTCTTCTAATGTGATGTACGTTACACTGCTGAAACACAATCAGATTAAGAAAATATGTATAAGAATGTATATACAGATATTATAACAGTTGAAATAGATCTCAAATCTCCAGTAAACTCAAAGCAATTTAATAAATTTGCCTAATTTTCATCAGTGCCTACTTCTAAATTGAGAAACTATCTTTGATCCTATGAATTCTCCTTACTATACATTCCCCTGCTCCCCCTCCCCCCCCTGAAGTAAGGGAATCCATTTTTCTACACTACTGGTCTTCCTATTCAGAGTGTCAACCTTTAGATGGCAAACCAATTTAACAATGAGCTGACACTTAAAACCCTCGTAAAAGAAAATCAGTTTTCTGAACAAACAACCTGAAAGACGACAATATTAAATATTCAAAATAAATGATGTGATATTGTCCATGTTTTAATATGGAAGTGTACTTTAATACAAAGATATGATAAATTGTCAAACAAGAATAATAGATATAAACATTGTATTTAAATTACTACCAAATCCATCTTTATTCGTTTGTTATACTTTAAAGAATAATTGCCTTGCACAAGCCACAGAAAAGGATGTAAGTAACAGATTGATAAATTAGAGTTAATCATAACCAAGTACACAACAGCCTACAATATACCTCTATTCCTCTGCTCCGTGTTATAAATAGCAGAAAAAGCACAAGGAGAACTAAGGGAAAAGAATGCATTTCTTTATGACCTTATTTGAAAGATAAACTCCTTGGGGAAATACAATTTATTCAGATTATCAAGACCCTGCTGTGCAAATCTACAGTCTGGGAGCACACTACAGAGATCAAACAATATTTACTTTATTCTGTTGGGTATAAAAGCTTTTAATGAATGCATAATTAAGACAGAAGAAGTATATACAGCTTTAGAATTCCACTGCCAAGCCAAGCTATTAATATCCAAAGTATCGTACCCAGTTGTAACTCCACCTGCTTCCTATTTAGATTACAACACTGTTATAAATCAAAGTATTAAATGACTAGCCTTGCTGCTACAACAGAGAAGTGTTGCATGGTGATACCATTTCCCCTTTTCCTAAAAGGGGTTCAGCCTTTTTAAAGCAAAAAAGTGTGAGGTATCAGACAAGGATGTGTTTATTCAAAATCTAGCACCTAGCTGCTTAAGCAGCACCAAGACTTGACCCTATGTCCTCCAGCTTCTCTACTATGTTGAATACTGTGAACCAGCTGCACCATTCAGAAGAGAGTCCTGACATAGAAGCACAGCAAAGACAGACTCTTTTATCCCTTTCAGAGAAGGGATTGTAACAAAACGAAAAATTGTAGTGACAAAAATATACTTATCTGACAACAAAAGGGATACACACAGTTTTAAGATAAGAAATCCCGTTCTGTTGGCTTTAGCTTTTCTTTTCTAAGGTTCTAGTTCTGCAAACCTCACACATTTACCTACATACTAACAGATCATATATGTACTCAATAGCACAGCAAGAGACATACATATTTCATATTAAGCATAAGCACAAATCCTTCAAAAGCTATATTTTAGATATAAATTTAGATTTGAAATTTGCCTCCACTAAAAAAACAAGGCAAACTAGCTGAACCATGAAACATATTTTGCTGAATTCTGGCTACACTAGGGCAGCTCGGTCAGAATTCTGCAGTGTATGAAACTGTGGTTACATTTATTAAAAAAATCAATGTAATCTGTAGATGTATTTATAGGCACAGTAAAGGACAACTTTTTTAATTACTCATTTTATAAATTTAGGTTTTCTGCTCAGTCATGGCTTTCTCAACACTTTATGTATTTCTTGCTTTTGTTTTCATTTTTAAGCATGAAAAGTTACTTTGCATCCTTGCTGTTATTTCAAAGTAGGCCTGTGCCAAAGTCCAAGAGCAGCAATACAAAACAATTCCACCCTATTATTTTCCCTCTACCCTATGACAATTCATTTACTTTCTCAGTCTTTTCCCTACATGTGCTCAGTTTTTAGTTTCAGTCCTGCTGAATGGTGCTAGTGGGCACCCCCTCCAAAGATATGGAGGAAGCCTGTGACCTTCACAAGCACACTGAAAAGACATGAGATTCTCAGATTGCTTATGTGATGAAACAGAAGCGTGGTCTTATGACGACCAAGAAAAAAAGGAAGTGAAATATGCCATATGCAGATGCTCAAAAGCAAAACCAAAAAAGTAAAGACTTTGTAGAATCTCAGATTAAGATATTAAATAGTACAAGTATTTTCATATACCAATCCAATTAAATAAGTTACCTTGATTATACATACCTATTATATATTGTATACGTAATTATGCATATCATGGGAAGAAAGAAAATGAAACATTATGACTATATCATTAAACAACCCCAGGTAAGGTTCTAGAGTTTACAATAGCTGCTTTCTCTTGCTAAACAGATGCTGCTGGGGGAGGCACTTTTTTTTTTTTTTTAACTGCACCTGGGACAGAAAAATGCCCAAATAAAAAAAAAAAAAATCATATCTCACCTGGCTTCACAACTTGCCAGGTGTTCCTGGCAAGATAACTGTAGCAATTAGTATTATATAACAGATAAAAATCCAGGGATGAAACAGAACGTGGAGATGATCTAGCCCTTCACCCAGACATTTTACACTATTTCAGACAGTAGATATCCAAAGGGAGGATTTCATCAGATCTACCAACGTTTATAGTTTCTGACAATTATGGAAGCTAACTCTAAAGACCTACTACAGTGCTTGAGGAAAGCTGAAAAATACTTGGCTAATCCACCAACCACAATCAATCCTTTATGGTAAACATTAACTTTTTTGTTGTTGTTGTTGCTGTTGTTGCTAATATTACCAAATCCAGAAAGAGCAAGTTTTGTCCTTCAGAAACCCAAAGTTCCCAGGAATAGCAGTTAAACTAATTACTATCAATAAGAAGAATAAAGAAAAATAGGACTGCACAATACTGTAGCTTCCAGTTCTTTTGCAGACTCCAACAACAGTTTAGGGCCATGAGAATAAAGGACTGGAAGCCCATCCCCAATATACTGAGCAAGCTCATCAAATCATCCTTCTCATAAATTAAGAAAGATCCACTGTCATGGAACTCATTCTATTCTTGCTCCCAACTACTATTATGAGAAGGTTCAGCTGATTTTGAGACTTCGTCTCCTAATTTATAGCTTAATTTACTCAGTTTATAAGCATTTATTCCTGTGCCAACATTATCTTCTAGTTTTAACAGCACTCTGATTCTCTCCCTGCTCCCCCCTTCCCTATTTATTCCTCTAATTTACAGAAAGCAGGGATTCTTCTCCTCAGCCCTCATTTTGCTACACTAAACAAGTCAAGCTCTTTTGATCTGCTCGTGTAAAAAAGTCCTTCCTGATCATCTTAGCCCTTGTCTACACCTCTCCCAGTTTCACTTCATTCGTCTGCATGGGCAAGCTCTTCACAGTACTCATGTTTTCAGCAGTACCTTGTAAACCAGCATTGTTTCCTTAGCTTTATAAATTACCTTGTATGAAATGTCTAGACTCAAACTGCTTTTTTCTTGACAAGATGGCTTTGAGCTACAAATGTGATACTATGATTTAATGCATAAAAATTATCTGTAAACTTGGTCCTTGAGCAAGACACGGTAACAGCCTTCTGTCTGCCAGTCAGGACACACATAATATTACATGTTACAAATGGGAATTCAGTATGATCAACTGAGATGCAGCAGATTCTACTGAGGATGCTCAGACACTACTTTCCAATTGCTTATTTAATTTCTTCCTATATTTGAGTAACAGAACTTTTAATTGTCCTGGTACATAGTAGTTAGTTACTGGGGGAAAAATTGTTTAAATAATTTTCTTAAGATTTGTTTCAAAAGCAGGCAAAGAAATCCTCTTAATATTGGGGGGAAAAAACAAACAAACAAAACCAACCCCAAATTTAGTTTTAAATCAATATAAAGTATAAAAACTTTTAAACATAGTGAAAATATAAGTAGAAAATGAGTTTCTAATACAAAGTACATTAAAGTATGATTTTTATTCTTAAACATGGGGCAGGGGGAGAAGGGGGAAAGCTGTGTTTTGTTTTGGTTTTGTTTAAAAAAAACACCATAAAAAACCCAAAAAACAAACACACACAAAAAAGCCAACAAAACCAACCAGCAAACAAAAACCCTCCCATTAACACTACTGACAGATCTGATAGTAGACCTCCTTCTGTCAGTTTCTCTTTCCAAAGCCTTTTTTCAATAACTTACTATTTTGCCAAAATTTAATACTTGAAATCTGAATCTTTCCAGCCTTAAGACAAATCTCTTTAAAATTTATTGAGAACATCTCAAAAAACCCTACACAGTATTAAGAAATCAACTGTCAGGATGTTGCGCTAAAGAATAAACAAGGAGTATATTCCAAAATTATCAATATAGTAATGTTAACACTGTAAGTATAAATAAGAACAGGGAAGGTGTTCATGTGCAAAGAATATATAATTGGATTCAAACAGCTCTGTTTCAGAATTTTTTATGACATTTTATTTCTGGAACATTTCAATGATGTATACATGTGCTCTGTAATAAACCCAGCAAGGGACCACTTTCCTTAAAAAAATTCTCTCTGCTTCAGAATCCCAGGCAACAGCCTGTCACCAAATGCTTAAGGATTACAAAGCTAATAAACTCATCTAAAAATGGAGAATCGGAAAAAGGTAAGTGTAGCGAGTTGGACATCTAATATCACCAGAGAATGAAAGAATCCGTCTAAAATGTGTGGAATGATGGGTTAGTTAAAACAGATAAAATCAAATCTCAGAAATATTTGTGAAACAACCCAAAGCAACACAATTTTCTCATAACATTCTGTGATAATTTTAAGGCAGTATGTGATACTCTGTCTACCAAAAGACTACAGAATCTAGTACAGGATAACTCAATATCAGTTTAATTTTGATAGACAAAGCAGAATCAGTCACCAATTTGAAATCAGTTGTTCCTGATGAGCTTTAAGAATCACACCACCCCAGCAATCTACTAATATTTGACTTGTACGGAAGGAAAAAAGGCATCAGTAGGGGAATTTTTTTTTTTTCTAAACCTCAAAAGAGCTCATTTTACCAGGTTTAGCAGAATAAAATAGGACAAATTTAATACAAGGTCCATTAGAGAAAGTTGCATGCTATAATATTTCACCTATTTCATATATTACATACTTGTAGGAGGATGCATCTTAGATTGTCATTGAACAAATCTTTGATCTATCTCAAAATGAAGTTATTAACAGTAAGTTATAAAGCAGTGTAACTTTTTCCAACAAAATCCTCAAGGAATTGAAACTATTAACTGTATCGGACCAATGATAATTGAACTAAAGAATGATAAGTTTTGCCCATAAAGTCTGCAGAAGACTGCAAAGCAGTGGAGTAACAAATTATGAGAATGACAGAATTTAAGTATTATCTGGCTTTCCTGGCAAAATGATCACGTTAGGAGAAAGAAAAGAAAACAAAACAAACAAACAAACAAAAAAATAATCAAAGAATCAATAACATAGCTGATAGAGAAAATACACTAAGCTCTTATTGGAACAACACTTACAGACCAACAGGAAGCACCAAGAAGCAGTAATAAATAGCAACATCAGTTCTCAGAACAGTGCTGCAGCATAAGAAAAAGGCTCATGTCATAAAATGCACACCAAGGACTGTCCAATAAAAGAAACAAACCCTCCTGCCGCTTCAACATTGAATTTTTAAGGCTACTGCTCGAATATTGGTCGCAGTTCTGAAATCCACACTTTAAGGTTATAAAAATACTATAGCTCAGAAAACAAAACTTGCAAGATTTAGGGTTCTCAACATAGATTTTTACAGAAATACTTTGGGAGGATTTGATCTTGAACAAAGATATTTCTAAAAATTGAATGAATATATGAAAGTGAAAAGGTTCTGACCAGACTATCAGAAAATAGATTCTAGTTCACAAATGTAGGACTGAAGTTGCCCTGGCCACTGGACTAGGAAGTGGAAAACCATTTGCATTGCCTTTGTGTGATTACTAACTCTTCAGAACTCTGCATTAATAAAATAATTGCAAGAAAAAAATGTTGCTTGGCAATTGTTTGCACAGGTGAAAAAGGAAATACTTGCACAATTTGAACTCTGAGGGTATGTGGTTTCACATTCATCAGAAGAGCAAGAGACTTGTTGCAGCTGCAGGAAGATATAAGGGTACTCAGCAGTTAAGAGAACCCGATTATAAGTATGTGAATGATAAAAAGACAACCTTTCCATTTTATTTGAAAAACTTTTTTTGTTCAGGTATCTCTATCCTCCTGCAATATCTGACCTCAGCTCAAAAATTACCGAGGAAACAAAACCAAACCATCACTTTTGCACACAGCACTGTACCAAGGAGAATTCTCATTTTACGGGGGGGGGGATAATACTTCAAAAGATTTCCCATGATGCAGGAGATACAAAAAACCAAATGCCTGGAACCCACTCCAGTGCTGTAGTAGTTAGTTAATTCTTTTCTTCCTCACCCCTAACTTTAACACAATTTAAATTTATTTATACTGCTCAATATATCAGCAATATATCATGTAACTTGTATCAGCATTATGTCTTAGTAAAATAAAACCCTTTACAACACCATCCTTAAATTTTTGCAGTGAAAAAAACATCTCTCTTCCCACGTAGAAGCTGTGCTGGTTAGTAGCTTTACTACCTAATAATCAGAACGGATTTCAGGAGGTAAACAGGATAAAAAGGGATGGCAGTAGTACACGTGGGAAAAAAAAGTAAAAGAATGAAAACAATTCTGGAAGCACAGCTGAATTTAAAAAAAAACAAAACCAAAAACCAGAAAAACCCAAAGAATTCCATGTGAAGATCAAGGGGGATTTGTTTATATTTTAAGCATTATTGAATGCAGACTCATCACTCTCTTGTCCAGAAAATATTATTATAAATCTGGCTCTCAAAACCAGGAAACCTGGAAAGGACAAAGCTCAAATGTAAAAGACTATTCAATGTCCAGTTTGACATTGCCTACCTCTGACCTTCAGCAGTGCCAAACAAGTCACAAGTCCTCCCAAAATTAAGAGATGTGAATATTCACCCTGCTGAAGGTATTAGGCACAAGCCTTCCAAGACCATGCCAACTTCTGTTTGTTTATTTTCTAGTGGTTCTTACCAAGAATCAAAAAATAATTCCCTCCCATCTCAAATCTCACACCTGATTGTGAGAATTCCATGTTTTACCAGCAAGGCTTCCGCCCCCCCCCCCCAAAAAATATAGAACAGGAAAATATTTAAGCAATGCATCATACACTTAAGGCACATAACCAAATGATTAAGTTCTCACTGGCTTTGAGATTTCACCTTAAAGATGTCACCTTTAAAAGCAGAATAGATCATTGTAGACCTGCTTTCTAAGTGTTCACAACTACAGATGCTGTATCCAGTATCAGAAGTTTGTTGCCAGTATCTCAAAATCCTGAGGTATATTAAGGGTCTCTCTTCCATATCCCCCTTTAAACAAAAGTCAGGATGATATGAAGCCAGACACCCTTTAACAGAAAACTGGAAAGGCATTTAGAGGAAGGACATAGCTCAGTTACTTCCAAAAGAATGTACTTTTTCTGCATCTAACCTAACAAGAACAGTCACTGCTTTTAAAAATGAACTGGAGTTTACTGAAAATGTTTAGTCAATGATTATTCTATACAATGTTATAAAAATTAGTCCTTTTCAAATACAGTTTTTAATAAGAGATGTTGCTAAAACATCCCAATTTCAACCACACCCAAAAGCAAAATGATAGTAACAGCTTGTCAGAGGTTACAAATACATAATGTTGTTTTGCCCCAAAATATTCACCACACACACTTGATTATTTTTGCTACTTGTCTTATTCCTCTTCAGCAAGTTCCATTAATCTGTGCAACTTTTGGTCCAGGGCTGAATGGTGCTATATGAGTCCAGAACTTGATTAGGACTTTCTAAATACACTAATGGTGTATAATACACATACAAGTTAAGACTCCCAACAGAATCCAGGTAGTCAAACACTTTCAAGTATTTAGTTACAGTAAACATTTAGGATCAGCCTCTGGAGATCCTTGTCATCACCACTGTACACATATGCTCTCTGCATACTTCAGCTTCCCTCGAGGCTAGTAACACTGCAAGCATGAGTAAAAATATCGTGAGGCAGGCAGGCAAAAAAAACCCACCAAAACCAACCCACACCAAAAAACCAACAACAAAGAAGCATGTATAAACATTGATTTGGGGCCTGACCATACCAGAGGTTACTGCAATAGTTTCCCCACAATAAACAGGTGTGCTCAGATGCTATGGAAATTCAAGGCCTTTTGCACATATAATTCGATGTGGATTATGTAAACAAGGAGAAAACACTGAAATGGAATTTAGAAAAAAAACTTCTTTAAGTGGCTTTGGAAGCTTTCACAACAAAGGTCAAAGTGTTTACGAGGCAAGTCCAACCAGTATATTACTACCTTCTAATCCAGAGGACACAACAGTGCCTATAAAAATTACTGTAGAGACAATTCCATGTATCACCAGCTCAGTTCCCACTGAACCACAAAAATAGTCCTGGTTGAAGTCATTCAAGTTTAAATGCCACCTATGCAGTTAGACACACTCCGTGGTAGAAATCACATTCTCTAAGACTGTTGAAAAACAGGAAATTTAGCAGCAACTTCCTCCAAATTAATAAACAGCTGTTTAGAGTAGATTAGACAGGAAAACAAGGGAACAAAATTACAAACATTTTTCAGTTTGGAATAACACCCTTGCAGCTCATTATTGATGGTTAATAAAGTTGTTGATACCACTAATCTCCAGGTTTGTATCTTTAATTTCTAGAATTAGTAAGACGAATGAGGACAATTTATAACTTTCAAAGCTCTGATTACATATTGGCTGAAGATTCAGTAATACAGCACGTGTATACATTTATATTCTTTCTCGGTTCAAGGCCTGTTCGATACCCTAGACAGAAATGAGAGGTTCTGTTTTAAATAGAATTAGTCCACATCACAATTCTGAAGCAAGATACTGGTCCCCTGGCAAATTCTACTCTGATGCACTTGTGCAAACGAAACACTATAAATGATGGAATGTGTTAAAATGCTGTTTCATTTACCGCTGCGAAGAGATCTACTGGAAAACATCAACAGCCTTACACAGAACTTGTTTCCTTCTTTGTGCTCCCCTACAAACTGAAATGGTACAGCGAATAATGTTTCTCTACTTCAATAAAGTACTGAAATAGTATTTAACAGTAGTTAAATCTAGATAATAATCTGGGGTATTTCCATTTCTGAAACTATTTATGTATATTTTGGGCTTAGGTAATTTTCATTACAAATCTTTCTTCTTAACTAGCACAACACACTAGTGCAGATAGATGGATCCAAGAGTAATGATTAAGCCATCAGAAAAACAAAATATAGAATGGTGTGGCAGGGAATCAACTACAGAGATTTGTATCAAGTTTGGGTGTTTTGCCAGACGTCGCTTCTCAAATTCCATCAAATAATACATTTCCTCATTCATTTTCTTAAGAAAGATTCCATCCCTGCTTAAAATTTCAAGCTTGAAAATGATCTCTGTGAAAATAATAATGTGTTTAAAAATACAAAGTATAAAGGAGATAAAAGGTACCTAACTCATAATTAAGAAGGAAAAAACTCAGTTCTAATTTTGGCTAAGCCAGTACAGAGGAAAGAAAAGATGGACAATTAACTCGCTACCAAAGTGATA
Organism: Megaceryle maxima; assembly: GCA_024605025.1. Classification (NCBI taxonomy): domain Eukaryota; kingdom Metazoa; phylum Chordata; class Aves; order Coraciiformes; family Cerylidae; genus Megaceryle; species Megaceryle maxima. Next base: position 92,352 of record JANHGN010018350.1, read on the forward strand.
TTTCTGAGATAAAAATCAGATAGTAACTCACTTCAGGCCCAATGTTCTCCTTAGGTTCATAGGTTACAAATGATTTATAGTCACTATTTTGTACTTAGCATTCTGGCTTTTTCCATATTAGTAAACGCTTTATAACCAAAGCATTTTCATGTTTTAGAAATACCTTTGCTAAAATGGCTTAACACAACTCAAATTGCTTTAGACCAAAGCAAATTTAAATAAAAAGCCCCTCTGCTTCTTTACAGGAAGAGAAAAATAAAATAAAATAAAAATAAAGCAGCTCTCTATCTGTTATCTGTATTCCTGTTCTTTCACATTAGAGCTGTAAGTCTCCTCTTTCAGGTCACGTCTTTCACATAAAAGTGCTAAACTAATGCTGCTTAATGACAAATTAATGTCCATGAATAAAAAATACACCTCTAATAGCATAGAGTAATTTGCCATTACAATATCATCATTGGACATGCCCCTGGTTTAATACGATGTATTTAATTCATAACTTAATGAGTGATATATAAAAAGAGAGAGATGAACCCTGCAATTACATTTATGTGAGTCTGTCACCTTATTTGTAAAACCTTAGAGTCATTTACATTCAAATTAGAACAAATGAGTGATTTCACAAAGTGCAGTGATAAATGACCACTGCTGCACAAGACAGAACTGTATTTCCTGTGAAAATATTAACAGTTTCCTATTATTTGTTAAAAATTACAATGCAGATTGCCCAGTGTTGTGTGAATAATGACTTTTTTACTGATTAGGTCAGAAGACTAATACGGAGTAAAAATAAATAATTTTTCTTTTCATTTTTTCTGATTTTAGCTTGAATTTATCTGCTCAAACTGTCACAGACTCACACTGCCACCTGCTGCCCACGCCTTGGGAGGAAGGGCCCCAACTTCCTTATTTCAACTCCAGTTCAGCTATTCGGCCTTGCGTGTTTCATCTCAATCAAATTTTCCTAACAGACTGTGGACTGGGCATGTCACCAAGGATATCAGCAGATAAAGGTAGCTGCACTACCGAGTTACAAACACTGCTGGTTTGGGTGTTCATGCATCTAAACTGCCTCAAGTAGTAAGGTGTTAAAAGCTAAAGGCATTGTGGGGAAGAAGGGATAGGAAGGATATAAAATATTAACATTGATCAGATGGTAATAAAACCAAAGAAGAATTTGTACACTTAGCATTCTGGGCTTCATCAGGCTCTGTTTACAGCTTTATAAAAATACTAGAAAGATTCTGGAAGCAGGAATATTGCAGGGACTGAGGGACAGAAAGGTCAGGTTAGAAGGCCACATTGGCTAGAAAGACAACATGAGAAGGGCAGGGAGGGAAACAGTGAAGCAATGCAGCTTTCTTCCTATTTAAAACACAAGCCAAAATTGCTCTCCGTTACTGACAGAAATGGCAAAGAGAAGGAAGAGGCAGAATCTGCCTCTTCCCAGCTTGTCACCTCTCCTGCAGCTGGTGCAGAAGGCCATCAGTGTGTGTCCATACAGCTAGGCAGACAACTCCAGACTTACTTATTTATTATTATTTTTTACGCATCCATCCACATTTCCAATTCAGCTTTGCCAAGCTTCATAAGGAAAAGCAGGACACACACACAGAGCCAGCAGGTTCCTGACCAGAGTTACACCACATTCTCTAATAGTTAACACCCCAGGAGCAGAATATCCACTAGCATATTGCAGCTAAATAGGAGCAAGTGGATTACGGTATGAATGGGATTCAGTGTGACTGGGTATAACATTTTTACTTTCCTCACTATAACCAACTGAAAAATTGAGAAAACAACCATCATTATTCCTGAGTCACATTCTAAGTTGGAATCCTCAGTGATGCATTCATGTTTCATATATAAAAATCTGTATCTCTGTAATGTATCTGTATGTTAAAGTGAGAGAGGAGATAAATCCCAAGTTATTTTTGAGCTTTGTACAAGAACTTTGCTAATGATTGTCAATAGCTCAATGACTCAATGTCTGACAAAACGTGCTGCTTCAAAAAATAGCAGGCTAGCACAGCAGCTACTGGTTACGTAACACTGGAAAACAGCAAAATAAAAGACAACATTATTGCTGTCTACTTTGTATTCTTGGAATGGGAAGGTCACTCCATCACAGGACAAAGTTGGTAGACTCAAGTTTGATGGTGGTGGCTTTATAAAACACCACTCTAATTCTGGGTGGGTTAGGAGTGTGCATGAATATACTTAGATTAAAAACTTAGTTAAAAAAAAAAAAAAGCATGCCTTGGTTGATAGATGACCTTTCGATTTTTTTTTCCGCGGTTTAATTTGCTTTGTATGAAAAACCCAGGAGCTAAAATCCCAACTGAGCTGGGGCTTCTAGCTATACAAAGGTGATGCTCTCAATCTCTGGTGTAAGAATTAATTCACCTCTGAAGGAATGTAATCTTAGGTAAAATTGGGATTGTGTTGTTGGCACCATTCCAAATGGAGAAGTTGGGTTTCAGAAAACTAAATATCTTTGAAGCTCTGGTCCCGCCATGTATGTGAACCATTCATACTTTTAATTCCACAGGCAGATTAATTTGCAGCTTCTTCCTTTTAAAAAGAATAACATGTTTCAATCTATAAATATATTTAAATAGTTTAGAATTAGTAGAAGATCCAGATCATTAGGTGTTCATACACCATGAAAAAACTTTAAGTTTATAACCCTAAATTGACCATTACAGTAGAAGCTTAAAAATCAAATGCCCCTACCCAAGACAATTTGCCTGCTTCAATTATTACCAAGAATTATTCCTGGAGGTTTCATTTCATCATTTGTGAGTTGATTAATCCAATTTTCACATTCCAGGCCTCATCCTGCTCACTGTCTGATTCTATATACAAGAATCCAGAGCATACAGTACAGAGGCAGCTCCAAGAAAATTCTAATTGACTGCTGCTGTACAGTACTGTGTTTTTTCAGGCTCATTTTAGTCACCCACCTAAAATGTTCTTTTCAGCTTAAATTAGCCCTCTTTAAAAGATGCTATGACCAACATCAGTAGTGAGTGGGCAGATATACCTGTGAAAGAGTTCTATCCACTGTAATGAAGCTTTGAAAAGGTAACCTAGTACCTTTATCATTTCGCAGAGAACTCGATGTAGTTAAAACTAATAAGAAAACTGGCATCAAACTTTTAACTTCCCTTGACACAAAAACATTTATGATCCTATGAAAATTTTTAACCGTCAGGGGAAATTTAATGGCAGTCAGGATCACTGCTCACATCTACTATACTTGCTGCTCTTAGCTATTATGAGAATAGAAAATTATTTCCAGCACTGAATACAAGGACGGTCAGCTAACTCCTCTTCTAATAAGGCTGTACTGAAAATATGCAACTGTCCAACCAACAAACATAACAGAAAGATATCCCAGACTCTGTCCAGTATATAAACTGAATTTGTTCTTCACGAAAAGTGCCCAGTCTGACAGCAGAAAGTTAAAGGATAGATGTGAATAATCCCGCCTCTCAAAAATGAGTGGGTTGTTTTGGACAGTTCTGCAACTTCTAAACCCCACTCACACCTATCAACCTATTACCTTGAATGTAACTCACAGGAGGTATACATAACTCCATGAAAACAATAACTCCAGACTTCAGAAAATACCAAAAAAATCACTTAGTTGTAAGATTTCATATATGGGCAGCCTTATGTCCCAGGTCACTGAATACCAGTGGAAATCAATGTCTGATTTTAAAATGGATTACTAAAGCTATACCCACACAATATTGCATTGATTTTGATCAGTAGAAGGAAATTATATTTAAACCTCACATTCTCAATGGCATTCCTCCCTTATTAAGACTCTGTCTGTTGAAATAATTTGCAGTTTGTGTCTCTCTTTGGTACTGAATACACAAACAGCTGAGCAAAAAGACAAACTTCTTTTATCTACAATCAGTTATATAACTATACATATAACCAGTTATATAATATTTCACAGAATCACAGAATTGTCATGGTTGGAGAAGACCTCTAAGGTTACTGTGTCCAACAGTCAAAACCTCACCATCCCACTCAAGCATGTCCTGAAGTGCCTTATCTACGTGTTTTTGGATACCTCCAGGCATGGTGATTCCACCACCTCCCTGGGCAGCCTGTTCCAGCATCTAAGGATGGTTAAGTCACTGGAACTCTGAAAGCTAAAACTTTTAAAAGGGAAACAGGACTTTCGGATAACCCAGTCCCATTACATTTCGAAGTCTACCTTTTGGTTACAGCTTTCTGCATTAGCCTCCTTTGAAAAACCTCAGCCAAAACTGACAACCAAGCTGAGCTAGAAGAGGAACACAGGAAACAAGAGTCCTGGAGAACTGGACATGCACTCTGCAAGCAAATCCTCTGTGTGTGATCACAGGTCTTAGCGCAATTCAAGATACAGAAAAAAGCTCACGTTTTCAGTTTAGCTTTCCCACACCTCTGTATCAGCAATACAGTTAAGAACAATCACGTTGTCTTACCATTTTTTTTTTTTAGGTCGAGACAGATGCGTGAGATTTAAAGCTGTGTTTCAATGTTTAAAGTACTTGAAAATTATGCAGATGATATGATAGGAGAGATTCATGAATATATATGTATCTCAAATAAAATACAGCAGCGTGCTTCAAAAAAGTCCCCCCTCTACAAATTAAGTTAAAAACAAAGCCCTCAAACGGTAAAGTCTGAGGGGTAATCATGATTCAAGATATGATACTGCTGAGCTGAGGTAGAAATCTGCAAAACACAAAGCTGGAATTAAGACCTGAAGTAAGGAATACTTGGGCATTTCTCTTGTTTTGAAGTAGAGGAAATACAATCTACAACTCTTTTAAAATAAAAATTAGTAAAGTATAAATGAGTTTTCCAATGAGAAAAAGGAATTAACATTAGATGCTACAGAACATTTGATAATGTGGAGTTTATAGATGTTAAAAAGCATTTAGTAAACTAGCAGTGCTTTTAGAAACCTCCATTGCATCATACTATCATAAACTATCTTCAAGATGTGTATTACCTAATTGGGGGTGGGGGGAAAGAATGTTTCTCTCTTTTTTTCTTTGTATTTCCACTGATCAAAAACTCTTCATAAAAATGCCATAATCGTGATTCAAGCAACTTGTTACAGAAATATTTTTATCAACAAATTAAAGAGTTCTAAGCTGGTTGGCCTATAAGTAAGAGAATCTGTCTTACAGTCAAAATATTGTTATTAATAACAAAAAGATGTTATCTTGTTTATTCTAAGACAACTAAGAGGAAATTCCTTAAAGATCAAAGAATATGAAAGTCAGTGTTGGCTGGAAATTAATCTGCCCCCAGTGCACTGCAAATCATCTTTCACAATTAGACACTTTGACAATCATCTTAGATGAATTGGATCAGTACAGCTTTCCTTGAAACCTCAGAGACTACAAATATGCCCTGGAACACTTATGTGTATGGGCCATGCCAGTTGAATTCATAGCAAAAAAAACCAACCCACTTATTAAAATCCATGGAATAATTACAGGCCCCAGATAAAAGTATCATGAAGAGAAGAAACTATCTTGAGCTCCAAAAAACTGCTAAACTGGAACAAGCTCTAACAATAAGAACAGCCTTCTTACATGGGAAAAACCTGGTCCAACCCAAAGAAAGATAATCTTAACATGTTAAAGCTGTGGCATCATTACACGGCAGTAATAAATGACAGCTAGATCCCCCATACTATATTTCCTGAATTTATGCTAAACTAATCTAAGTTCATGATATCTGAACAACTCAAAAAGTCAGAAAGAAATTCACTAATACAATAAATGAAGAATTTTGCAGCTCTCAGACTCATCAGAAAGAAGAGAAAGGACAAGACTTAAGTCTCTTCCCAGCATCTGTATCAGAGAATGAGGTGACAAGATGCCCCAGTTACCAACTGCAGCAAGGATAAGTGGCTTTAAGGAAGTCCTTTTTAACAGCTTTGATTTTATTATTAGATAGTACTAAGATAAAACAATACATATTTTTCACTCAATAGCATGTAGAACATAAACAGGTATTTGATATAATTAATTTGGACCCTGAAAGGTATCACAGTCTTTATGCACAGTACCTTTCTGACCTTTGCTAAAAATGCTTATACAACTACTCAAGGTTGGTTACTCACATGGACTACAACTCTGCAGAACAAATAAGATAGATAAATTCTTACTGTCATCTATTCAGACTGCAAATCTGTCTCTATATATGCCTTGTTTGGATGAGCCTGGTAAAAAAAAGACTGTAAAAAGAGAAAAATACAGTCCAGTTCCCAACATGATTTAAGCTACAGTCACCCCATCCCACAGATGTCCATGCAGTTTCAAAACCTTGCAATAAGATTCCTATTAAAAATTATTTACATAGAATCATAGAATGGTAGGCGTTGGAAGGGACCTCTGGAGATTATCAAGTCCAACCCCTCTGCCAGTGCAGGAACACCTAAGGCAGACCACACAGGAACAGATCCAGGTGGGTCTTGACAGTCTCTAGAGAAGGAGACTCCACAACCTCTCTGGGCAGCCTGTTCCAGTGCTCTTGTCACTCTTACAGTGAAGAAGTTTTTCCTCACGTTGAGGTGGAACTTCCTGCATTCCAGTTTGTGATCATTACCCCTTGTCCTATCACAGGGCACCACTGAAAAGAGACTGGCCCCTTCTACTTGACACCCACCCTTCAGATATTTGTA
>JANHGN010018353.1:3843-45012 GCA_024605025.1 Megaceryle maxima
CCCGCTGATAACAAGCATCTCGGCACCCGTGCCATCTGACCAAATGTCACTGAGCGCGTGTTTTCGATACTTATCTGTGTACAGGGCATATGGCCCAAGCCCTGCACCAAAACACTCCTGTTTCCAGTGCTGTACACCCAACTACTCCAACACATAAGGCTGAGCCCCAGACAAAGCAATGAAATGCAAGGGGATTACGGTAATGACATTCCCTCTTTCATGCTTACAAATCAAGTCCCACTTGCATTCCCTATGGACCACCAGACAGACCTTTTATGGTCACAAAGGTATACTTAATTATGCACATATATGTGTTCTTGTACTACTGTAATAACAGTGTAAGTGTCAGTTGAGCAATAGATTTGATTTTATGAACCAAAAGGATAAAACTCAGGTTCTCTGGTGGACAATGAAACTGGATTTTTCCACTCTTCCTTACTTTATTTTTGTTAATATCACCCTTAACTTCAAATTATCCTGCAAGTATTAGGGTTCATTAACTTTTTTTTAGCTTTTACTTTGTGTTAATGGGCTTTTTTTTTTTTTTTTTTTTTTTGTAACAAATATGGATCCATTGAATGCTAAGACTTAAATATTTAACAGAAGTCATTAGTAGAATTACGTGTGAGGACTTATAAGAAAGATGACGGTGGTCTTACAGTTACTGCTGAATCTCTAGCTGTCAGTGCTCATTCTGATTTACACTCTGTTTATGCCAATACTTGAGCTTCTACCTTTCTATGGATGGGATAATCTGATTCTTGCGTGCTTTCAGTAAGCTCCAGTCTACATACCCGGTGCCTTCTCCAAGCTCACACATGTACTTGAGACCAGTAGCCTTCCTGCATGACCCAATCAACATTTTTAAAACAGAAATGACATTTAACCATAGAAATACCATTTAATGCCATTTAACCATAGAAATGTTGGTTAAAAAGTATTTCACATCCACTTTATATTGTGGTCTTGCCAGCATCTACTAAACTAAACCTCTACAGATCTGAGCACTTTCAACCCCTTTTGAATACTTGCTCTCAACAACCTCTGCTTAAATGGTCCTCTGTAAATTCTCTAGGGTCTTTCACGTCTTGCTTTCCAGGCACCCACTCCCAGGGACACCTCTCCAGTGATCCTAGGAGTCAAAACATCACAATGAAGGACACTTGCTTTGTTTCCCAAGTGTTTCCTCAAAAATGTATGCCTGGATTCATCTTCTCTCTCCTGAGTACACATCTTGACAATCCAGCTATTGAAGTAGCTCAATGTATGCACACAGTAAACATGTCAACACATCACATTCATAAATTATTACAGGCAATGCCAAAACTGCCACGAGAATTTTTCAACTTGAAGCCATAGAAGAGGATCTTCAGTGGCAGAAATGTTGAAAGACTGAAAGCAAAAAATAAGAAGGTTATGTGCTAACCTCATGCAACTAGGATCCAAGATGGAATGTGCTTTATTGCCAGTAGGAAAAAAGATTGAAAACTATTCAGAGGCAGATTTTAGAACAACAGAAAAATACCAGAAAACATGTACAAAGCTGTTCTGTTACTGCCAAACTTAGTCCTGTCTGTCTGTCTGAGGGGATCGCTAGGAAGCATGGTAGTCTGTGATGCTTTGTAAAACTAGTTTTCCTTTTATTTTCAGTTCTTTGTTAAACATCCTGGAATTTACACAGTAGTTACAAGTGTTAATTTGGTTACAACCACCTCAGTAAGATTCACTCTGTTTTTCTGGCTATTCTAGGTATAGCCCAGGGCAAAGGATGCTCACTGCCTAACCCTAACCCTAACCTTCACATCAGCATCTGTTCACCAGGCCTTTTCCCCCTCTCTCCCTTTCTGCCACTTCCCATCCTTCTCAGGCTGTCCCTTTGTGCTGCCCTCCTGCCATGCTGCCCAGCACAGACAGTTGTTCTTTCCTGCATCTCAGTTGGGGGATTTAAGAATTTTGCTCCCTGGTATTGCTCAGCTTCCCTTCTGAAGTGACACTGCTGAGCCACCATCAGACCCTGTGTGACAGCACAGCAAAAGGTCTAGGTCACTTTTTCAGGCGGTTCAAGCAAATCTACTTTACTTAGCATAGAAATGGATTAAAAATGTGGAGCATCCCAGTTCTTTGTGCCTGAGGAGCAGTCAGAAAGTGCTGTGATGCTGCTGCAAAAGGCTTTTGTAGCTACCCTGACAGAGCTCCTGGAGCTGTTTGCCAGATCAGCAAATCCAGCCACCCCATCCCCAAATCCACCACAGAGGCTTTGAGCCGCCACAGTGCCTCAGACCTGTGTATAGTGGCACATGCCTAAAGCCAAAAGGGTGAAAATCAGACCATTAGCCTCTTAATCTCCATTACGCTGGGATTTGTCAAAACTTGGGGCTGCACCTGGCATGAGGGCTGCGCCTGGCAGCTTCCTGAGACTCAGCTTGGGCAGGTGATGGCAATTTCAGCTCTACCAGTGCCCAGGGCTGTGAAGGAGCAGCTTTGGGTCTGCTCTGGTGTTGTGCTAACTTGCTGTGCACCACTGAGGCTAATCATTCGTCCCGCAAGCCTGCATTTTGAAATACTGATGTAACTTCATCTGGTTTTGAATTTCCCAGTTATGTAGATCTGGCTCCTTCCAGCAATGCTTTTAGCAGAGGTCCTGACAGATTACACACTGGCCTTCAGCAGGGCACTCCTCAGTCAGCCATTTTCATTATGGCAGATTTTTTTTTTCCAGCATCTTGGTTATTTCACTGGCTTTCAAGTTCTGAAATGAATGGCATCTAATTCATCCAGTCTCTTTTTTTTTTTTTTTTTTTCTTGTTTTCTGCTTCTGATACTGTCTTGTCTTTCATACATATAGAGAGTAAATGGTGAGAAAGATTTTTACTCCCATCCTATTCATCCCGTATGCCAGCTCAATATGCCATTCAATGCTTCTTAGGCATTTAAAAAAACTCTGCTACCTGTATCAAAATGAAGGAAACTAAAGTAAGCAAGAACACCTCACAGGTATTAGCCCTGACACAAGAAGCAGGACCGGAGTGCTGTACGGCAAGAGGACAAGAGCCTTTTGGCTGTTCTGCCAAAACAGAGGGATGGAGAGCCCTGGCCACAGATTTCCTCATAATCTCCCTCCTTCTCACCAAAGCGTGTGCTCTGTTTTATTAATCTCACCTGGGCTGGTATTGGTAACAAGTCTTTGCTGGATCATGTTTAGTTGTTCATATATTTGGATTAATTTAACACGAGCTTTACTGAGAGAGTCTTTCCTCCTGCAGGCTGAGAGCTTTCTGTTTCTAATAAGCACAACTACTATATTATTCTATGGTCACCTCCTTGTCCCTGAGAAAACAAAACCTCCACATTTTATTGGAATTAATCAAAGACAGTGATCAAGTTATCCTGTAGACTAGTTTTATGTGCTTCACATTAAATAATATGTCATGATAATGCAGTTAATCAGAGAAGAGAACTTTTTCTACCATTTTTTTTTTGCTTCTCTTGCTTAAATGTTTACGCTGCAAGGGCAGCCCATCTGGTTTATATTGTAGGATGGAAATCACAAGACTTACCCACCATCCCCTGACTTGTAATTCTGGAAAAGACTGGAAGTAGTTTGGCAAACATACTATGTTTCCCTGTCTCTCATAGAAATAAATCTCTAGCTTCAGAGTAGACTGAAGCAACAAGTTAATTTTGAGATACAGACCTAAGATACAAAATGGGCAGCCAAATTCAGATTCAGATTTCTAGGTAAATCAGTGGTTGGAGTTCACACTGAGGTTTGGGCTAGTATAAATTAAGTAGGGATTAGCTGTGCAATCTTCATTCAAGCCTAGGTTCGGACACTGCACCCTGTGAAGTTCAGCGACACCTGGATGGCTGTGTGTCCAGACATTTCCCCTAGAATCGGGGTGTTAGTAGCCTGGTTCCTCCAATAGTTCAATGAATACAGATGCAAATGAATGCGGGGTCTGCAGCTACTGCAGAATTATCCATTGCAGGTATTTGTGTGGTGATGGTCTCACTGCCATTATTGTACTACTCCTCAACATTCACGCAAAGAAACATTACTGTCTCCATTTTACAGGTGAGGCATGAAGGTGCAAAACGACTGAGTCACACATGGAGTCTTACTACATCTGGGAGCTGAGTCCTCAATGAGTGCTGCAACAACTGAGCAGCTGTTCCCCAGCTGAATCCGCTGTGACGTGCTGCTACAGAAATCTGATACCTAAATAGCACTCTCCTTGCAGAGCTCCCACAGCGCTTTGCGAAGGGGCATGAACAGCCTTCTTCCCAATCTGCAGGTGGCAAATGCAAAACAGAAGCAAATCCCTATGACAGGTTATTAACCACTGCAATGAATTGCAGAACCTGACTTGAGAAGGACCAGGCTTGTGAAATGCTTTAAGATAGCTGGGTGGGACATTTACCAAATTTTAAGGAATTATTAAATACAGTCACTGTTTGTTCATAAGCTGTTACAGGTTGCTGTGCCTAGTCACAGTGGAAACTCAGAATTCCTTGTTCTGCCAGCAGCAGGAAGGGTAGCAGGTGCCAGGATGACAAAATGCTGTATGCTGGCCAGCTTTGGCCACTCTGGGTATATCCAGTCATGTGGAACTGATAAAAGCTTTGAAGATATCTGACTGATTTGTATAGAGTGCGGAGCAAGTTATCATTTAGCCTCTTTCAGATAACTGATGTGGCCACTGGTTTTCATTACTAAGTGACCATCAAGATAAGAAAGATTTATTGCTTTTAAGGCAATGAGGCAAGTGACACATTCTTCACATGCTAAAGCAGACATGGATAGTTCTTTCAGGAACACCTGGGGTTTTATAAAGGGACAGGACTGAAATGGAGCTGGACATCTGAACCATTGCCTGCTTTAAGAGATGGTGTATCCTTAGGAGGAAGCATCACAGCTTGGATCTTTCTCTATGGTGGGTCAGCTTGGAACATGAGGGCCATTTTTTTCTCATCTTAGATTAACTTCTATCTGGATTGATACTACTGAGGCCACAGAGCTCCTCAACACTGCAGAGATAGCTGTGTCCCTGTGCTGGGGGAAGGAGCACAGCCTGACATGGGTGGGAAGGGGCTGTGTGGCTGGTGGTGGCTTTTGAACTGTGCAGCTGCAGACAGACAGTACAGGCTGGGGCTGGCAGAGAGGTGGGTGTTCCCGACTCTGTGCATCCAGCCTTCTGTGTAGGGGCCCAAACACTGAGAATAATAAAATTTCTGAATGTGTTTGCCCTGCAGAGTACAACTCTCAAGAGCAAGTGGGACCATTGTTTATACTAGACAAGATAAAATATTTGAAATAACAGAGGAAAATACACATGCTGATGGAGATGGTAGGTCACAGTCTGTGGATTACAGCCAGCAGGTGCTGGCACTTATTTACCCAGGAATCTTGGTTTCTGTATCCTATTCTGTCACTACTAGAAAATAAGGGTATGATCCTCAGACTTGGAAGGCCCTCAGTCTGCTGAAGACTCTCTAAGACCTTGGGGTAGATGTTTGGCCTCTTGCTGGTTCAGTCCTTCCCTGTGAAATGGCAATAACGGTTCTTCCCTACTTCAGAGCTGCTGCACAGATAAACACGTTAACAAGTGTGAAGCCTTCAGCTACCAAAGTGATGAAGGCCACTTAATTGCAGTAAATAGAGCAGAAGATACAGCATATTGTGGGGATGCCGGTTAGCCTGTGTCACTAAGGAGTTCAACAAACATCTACTGCTTACTGTCTCTGACATAATATGGGTTGCCACATTCTCCAGTACCAAGATTATAGCCTCAGGTCACCAAAAATGCCATAGCTATCCTAGAACATCTGATGCCTGGCATCAGCATCTGAAAGCTTTTACCCTCAAACCCCTACTTCAAACCTGTGCTCAGGTTTTCCATGGGCAGGCATGGAGGTTGCGTGCAGCACCTCCCAACCTGCTGTACTGTGGGGCCCCTTCTGTGCTCACTGAGAAACACTTGTGGAGCTAACTTCAGAGTTTTAATTTACAGTATTCATTCATAATACCTGGGTTTATGGCTGTTGTGGGAACTGTATCTGGGAATTTCCTGACTTTGGTGCAGACAAAAATCTCTGCGCAGGGTAGTATGGCCTAGCTGGGAGTGGGGTAGGGCTGTGGAGTTGGTGATAGCATCAGGCATGGTCAGGTGTTTGGTGTAAATCATGGGGACTACTCTGTGCCTGCTGAAGCTGGAATGATGATCTTTAAACAAAGATGCACATGATATTTTGCCCAGCAAGCATGCTTTCCAGCCATGCAGTCATCTACACTAGGCATTGCTTCCCCTTTTGCTCCTCCTGCAGGAACATCATGTCTCAGAGGCTCATCCTCACCAGGATGGACCACAGCAAGATTTTTTGCTTATGACCACAACCAAAGATGGAAGAAGCTTCACTGGGCAAAAAGCTCCAGCTATATTTTCCCAGAATTGTCTATTTCTGGAAATGCAATGCATTGAATAACAGTGTAGCTTTTTTTTTTTTTTTTTGGAAATATGAAGATCTGGGCCTAAAGATCCTTCTGAAAAGTGTCTTTTAGCTAGTGCAGGCTGGGTTGTTTCTGGTAAAAATCAGAAACATCACAAACATCTTATTCTTCAGAAAGATGTTTTCTGAACCCTAGGGCTAGGTCATTCCTCACAGGTGTAGTTCAGGATCATGTGAGCTGTCAGATGCAGGGAAAGACCCCCAGCTGCCCAGCTCTGGAGGTGCTGCTTGTGCCACAGTGAGCAATGGCTCTTCACCATGTGTATATTGCACTTCACTCCCCTACGATGGGATGTCACTAGGACAAATACTGCTCCTGCACTGTTGTACACATGCATGAGGTACACATAGTGCTGCTGTTGATTTTGTTCTCTTACTGTGAATTAAAAGGTCTGAGCATAGCTATGGATATATTGACATTGCACGTGCCAGAAGGAGAAACCAAACAAATCACTCAAGGGTGCACAGAGATAGGAGGAAAAGAAGTTCAGGTCTCTGCACCTCTCACTGAACAGCGTTATGGCTCCACAAACACATCCTCAAGCCTCCCTGTCAGAAGAGTGTCCTTTGCACAACTTGTTACCATCAGAAATCACTGTATAAAATATTCAGGTATGTCTCCTACTTTTTCTCCGCTTTTCCTCTCATCCTAGAAATACAGATAACATCCCTCAGTGGCCAGGCTTATCAGCCAGGAATGTTTGGGTGAGCTGTGAGAAGCAGCACATTTCCTAGTTGTTAGAAAAATCTCCTAATGCTTGCATAGCATTGTTCCGAGGTGTGTAAAGACACAACACACACGTTACGGCTCATTATGGGCAACACTCCAAAAAGAGCAGTAACATACAGACATTGCATTTAAAGACATTTGCTGTGGGATTGTCAAGCAAGAATTAAGAGGGAGATTTACTCAGGAAGAGCAGGGCTTTGCTTTGAAAACAGGCTTGCTGACCTCAGTCTAAACAATTTGGGATCAAGGTCTTATTTCACTGCAGGAGGGACCTCAGGCTCCTGACCTAAAAGAGATTCATGGATTACAGAGAGGCAATGCAGCAGAGGAAAGCACCGATGCAATCTGTTGCCAGTGACCTGCCAGCCGTTTCAGCCAGCAGTTCAGCTGAGCCCATCACAGCCCTGCTCCCAGCCTGGCTTGTGGGTCTGAGCTGGATGTCTTGGGGTCTGTCCCCAGGCTGGTCTCTGGCCAAGGCTCTGCTGGGAGAAAACCATGTGGCCCTGGCAGCAACACTGGCCCCAGGTCACCTAGCTGCTGTACCATGTCTCCAAGACTGGCAGAGTGGCATCAGGAGAAGACAGTGGCACAGGCAGAGGAGACGGAAAACAATTGGAACCTGGGGACATGATGCTGATCCCATTTCCTTCCTGCTCCAAGTCTTGCTCAGGTAATGAAAGGAAGAGGACACAGGGACATCAAAGAAATCTGAATGATGCTACCCCCCACCTCCTAGAGATACTAAAGCAATTCAGAAGAAAAACATTATCTCCTGGGAGATTAAATCAGCAAGCCATTACTAAAAAAGATAAAGGGAGACAACTTTCCTCAGGAAGCAGCAAGCACAGCGTCCTCAGAGGGATCAAGCAATCAAAAATACACTTTTGCCTTTGTTTCTTCAAGTCAGTAATGAACCAGATGCATATGAAACATTTAAAAAAAAAAATCAAACCCTTGCATTACTCAGTATGCTGTGGTACTGTGTGATGAAAAAATAGCATTGTAACCAATTATATTCTTTAATGAGAAACAGGGCTGTCTCTCCTCACCCCTTTTCCCTGTAGAAGAGATCAGCATGCTCTGATCTGGGTTTATTCCCTCGATTGTACACTGACATTTGCTCTCATGATTTCAGCAGTGCCTTTCGTAGCTCCTCTTCCCTTGCTCCATCTGAAACCAAATCACCTGGAAGCTGAAGGAAGGTCTGTGTTGCAGCTACATGAAAATGTGGCTTCATTGTTTCAAATGAAATCTATAACAAAGGCTAATTTATCCCTTCTTTGAAGAATCTTTGAATGATACATGGTGTATCTGGCCTCATTTCTGCTCATGTTTTGTCCTCAGAGAGTTTAAAATTGTAGTTTGAAGGTCATCAGGCTGGATTGTGTCCTCCCTAGAAACATTCAGGGCCTTTTGCTCAGCCAGTGAGTCAAGGTTGTGTCAGTTTTCTCAGACTTGCTAACCAACAGGAGTGTTTCCCACTGAGGTGTTCTGCCTTCTGCTCTGGAAGGATGGGGCATGTGGGTAGGAGAAGCAAGGGGCCACTGGAGTCAGGTTGGGAGCTTCACATACTGCAGATTAGCACACATAAATATCCCAGAAGCAGTAATCTTGAACTTCAAAATTTCAAACTGGAGGCTGCACACTTATAAAGCAAAATAAAATATTTTTAATTTCCAATACTGCCCGCTGTGATAACAACCTATATGGAAGTGTCCTTGGTATTTCTGGAATGCAGGGTGGCTGCATATTTGAAAATCAACCGGTGAAAGACTCTACATTTGTAATGATATGAGAGATCACAGAAGCCGTGATGGAATCACTCTGACCAGAATCTGTTCTGTCACTCATCTTCTAGCAATAATAAATGATGGGTCTAATTCAACAGCATTCACATCTAACTTTTATCTATATAGAAGTCTCAAAAAGTAATCTTCCATTGCCCTGCAATGAAACTGGCTGCAATTTTTGATGAACTGTGCTCTAAAAATATGTCTGTACTTGTTATCACCATGCCTTGGTTATGAAAGCCTAATGCCAAAAAAATGAACTTGCTTACTACATTATCAGGACATGCTGGGGTTTTTTTTCTGCTTTCACCATCTGCTTGCTTTCATATGCTTTCCATTACTGAGACAGCATATTACACTGCTAGCAGAATTAGGAGGAATAATTTAGCTCCCCAAACAAACATGATAGTAAATACACTGGGCAACATTCTGCTCTCTCTTCAGTCTGTGCAACCCACTGAAGTCTGTTTTATGACATCTAACTGGGTCACATTATTTTCTTAATCCTAAAGGTGCAGCTCCAATTGACTTCAGTGAATGAAGCTCACATTATGCCTAACCTCTAAATTAACAGAATATGGGGTTTTCTTCATTGCTGTGGATGCTATACTTTCAAGCTACTTACAGAAGTAGGTGCAATCTATTTAAGGCTTACCTAACATATACCACACATGGCAATTGCAAAGAAAGGTCTCAGTAGGCTGGTGTACCTGTGGGGTGAAGGCAGCCAGCCACACCAGCTTCCCAGAGCAATAGTGAGCAAGCAGCCCTCTGAAATGCTACTCGTAAAGGGGTAGCCAAGGAGGGGCTGTGCTCTGCATACAGGCTGGTAGGAAGAGTGACATCCCAGAATAATGATCACCAGCTATTGGGGACTGCAGCTGCTTCACCCTCTTATGAAGAAAACCTGGACTCAACAGGCTCTGCTGACTGACATGCCCTGGGACCCCCTGTCTCATGCTGGACAGATGGCTGTACTTGAGGTTGGCTTGTGAAGGAGGACAGTGGCTAGACTGAAAACGTGTTTGTATTGTGTGAGCTCAGTCAGAATTGTTGTGCTGATCCATTAAGGAGGTGGCTCTGGTTCTGTGGAGCAGCCTGAGGAAAGGGAGAGCCAGACACACTTGATGGTACACCAAAGAGGAGGAGCAAAGAAGGAGGCTATACAGCAGCACTGCCACACCACTCCACTGTGAATGCTAGGAAAGTACCAACTATGATGTTTGGGGAGTGTGACCCAGCTGCAAAGGCTGCACAGACAACTGGTGCAGGGGAATAGCAGCATCACCCACTCACACCCAGCCCACTGCAATGAGGAGTACTCGCCTTTTAGATTATACTTTCAGGAAGGGAAGAGCTGGTGCCAGAAGAGATTTGTTGGGGCTACCACTCCACCAGTGGGGTCTTTATATCATTAACTGATGCAAGGGCTTTTGAGAGTGTAACCTTATAAAACAATTTTTTTTTTTTCAGGAATCACAAGAGTGCAGGCTTTATAGTAACAAAACATAAGCCGAAAGAATACATTAAAAATACAAGCATGCTATCAATCTGTAATGACTTTTGCCATTCCTGGGTTTTATTATGGACAAAGAAAAATATGATTCTGCTATGTATTCTTCTCTCATTCTGCTGGGGAGTCATGAATTCAGCTTCCAGAAATGTTCTTCAGTGTCAAGTTGATGCTATACCCCTTAGTTTCAATCACTTCCACTAGTATCTCTGCATGGAGATGATTAGTCTGAATGAAAAGAAAGTAGCAAAGTGAAGAGGTGCACTCCATTGCATAGGAAGAGCAATGCAGGAGAAGGACTTAGAGGTGAAGCTGAACATCTTCTCTTTATTGCATAATTACAGAGAACAGAGAAGTACCACTTGTCACTGGCTTATGCACTCTATTCTGCCACGTCTACTAAAGCTTGTTTTCAGGTTTCACCATAAAAGAAAAAGAATGGAACTAGGTTTATCTCTGAAATGAATTGAGCACATGGCTGCTGAATCTTTTCACCCATACAGCGCTATTTTGAATGTTCTGAATTAAATCACTGCTTAACAAAATAAACCATACTATATAAACATTAATTAATATTCATAGTAAGTGAACTTCCAGATTTACTTCTGGTGAAGAGAACTTGGCTCTAGTCCTTGAAAACCAGCACTGAAAGAGCAGAGCTGAAGCTGTTATAAATTATTGTTTGTGATGGCAGCATCATAGACTAGAAGTCTATCAATGTGCATCATCATACATCAGGAAGGAACTTACACAAATTGTGTTGCTGCAATAAACAACAGGCTTCCGCAACTGAAAAATCACAATTGACATCAAGTTCTTGATTCAGTAAGACATTACTTTCTTCATGACACTCAAGCTTTGATATCACAATATGGCCCTGCACTGTTTTGCATTAGGATGTTGGAAATGCTACTTCCTTGAGCTGTTCAACACAGTCTCCCTTCAGCTGGAGAAGCTGCAGGCAAATGGAACTTAATAGGAAATTTAGGATATTGATATATTGTGTTATTGTTTTAGCAGGTTTACTTTGACTTCGTAACATGAGGAAAACAATTTGTCTGGAATATATATAGCTAAGAGCTCTAGGAAACTTGGTTATCTAAAGTAGCATCTAGCTTACTTGCAGAAAATATAATGGATTCTTCTCTATGACATGGTAAATCATAAAGATTGCATAAATAGGTAGATCTGAAGATGAGAAACATTGTTGAGGATCTACCTGGCAACAGATATCCACTGGAAATCAAATGACTGTTTCAACTGCCAATGGGATATAAATCCTTTGTTATTGGGTTGCTTGGTTGTGGTTACTTGCAAATGAATTTGATTATTAGAAAAGGGAAGATAATAACCAGGAAATATTTGAGCTCAGCAAGTTGTATATACTTCCCTGTTCACTTCAAAATATGTCTAAACACATACAAATCAAAACAAGTTAGTGGCATCAGTGCCTTCATTATTCAATCTACTTCAGTTCATTTTATGAACTGCAAACTAGTTCTACACATATTTGTCATTATAAGGTTAGGTTTGTGAGTGACTCATAACAGATGGATAGTGGAGTACACAATAACGGATGAGAAAAAAACCAAGGAGGCTGGGGTCTCTGGCACGCCTCAGGCATGTGCTAAGAGCAGTCCCTTCCTCTGGAGGAGTGGTGAACATTAGCATAGTATTTGTACAGCTCAGATATTCCCAGTAAAGACCCTGAAATACCTGTTCCTCATACAAGGTAAACAGGTTTCCAAGGGAAGACTTCACTGCCTTTTTTTTTTTTTTTTTTTTTAAATCTGGAAACAAAGTTTTGAAAAGAGAGAAAGGAAAAAAAAAAGATATAATGGTTAGCATTGTTATTTTTCTTGGGATCTCAGAGCAAACGTCAGTGCAAGAAGACAAAGAAAGGGTACAACTGAAACTCTGCATGATTCAGCACATAGATGGAAGTGTGTCTCTCTACTCCCTGTCGGCCTAAGGCAGAAGATAATGTTGAGAAAAGTTAGAGAAAAGGCTACTTAGTCTTCACTAGCACAAAGGATTTCAAAGGCCTAAGGAAAATGTTATCCTAAAAATGACTCAATTTGCTTGTGTTTCACAAGTCCTTGTAAGATGTGTGCTATTCAGAAAAGATGGAAGTAGAGATTATCTTGGCAGACTAATGTTTCAGTGCCATGATGAGGTAGTTCATAAAGGAAAGAGAAAAGGCAGCATGAATGGGAAGCGATCTGTTCAGGCTAAAATGAGTCTGAGGAAGAACAGTAAAAGTTGGTTCTACAGCATCTCTAACGGTCCCCAGGAACAGCCATGGGAAAGGTTATCATTCTCCATAATGCTTGCACAGAAGTATCACATCCCATGCCTCGACTGCAGAACAAACATTGCCAGCACTATTACAGCCTAAATACTTGTGGATCAGGACACTCAGATTTCTTCATCAAAGAGCAAATGAATCAATATGAAGAGCAACAGGTAAGACCTGGTTTTGGTGAGCAGGAAATGCATCATGCAAGAGCTAACCGAAGACAAAAATTTTGCAGTGAGTGGGCATGGGCTGTCTCAATTAAAATGAAATCAAAGAATAAACAAAAATAGACCTGTTACTATTTATTGAACTAACTACCAGGAAACAACTAGTGAAAAAAAGTTGACCAAGTAACTTAAGGACTTCAGTTTAGGAAGAGCTTGACATTTAGATCAAAGAAATGTTCAAGTAAGTTGGGGGAAAACACAATAACTGCTAGTGAAATGCTTCAGATCTAACAGGGTGAATAATCACTTCCAAATGGCTGTTACTCATAAGGATCAGACATCCAGATTTCCAGAGCTGTCCTGAAATACAGAGATTGTCCTATATAAAGCCCAGCAAAAATCACTGAGACACTGTGGAGCTCTGAATTTTCACTGCTTTCCAGGCAGTGAGAACAACCTCATTCCCAATGTCACTGCAACAGAAAGATGGGGACAACTTCAGCCCCTCTCTAGGTCACACATCCCAATGCAAGGGATGTGCCTCTTGCCACAAGATCCCATGTCCCTTTTATAATAAAGCAAAGCTAATCACTCAAAATCTGTGTAATCGAAGCACTTACAAGAAATGGTAAAAGAGAGAGATCAGCAATGAAAACTGACCTGGAGGTCAGAAAGTGTAGAAACACAGTGCAAACTGTTGAAAGTGAAGCATTGCAAATGAAATTAAAATAACAACTGTCTCCTCAGCTATATAAATAAAAGCACAAGATGAAGACAGAATTGCTCTGAAATGGGAACAATGGGAACAAGATTAAAGATAATTCAAGTATGGTTCCAAATCTAAATGAGTACTTTGGTTTTCCGTAATGACAGCAATAGAGAATTTAATGGCAGAAAGCTAGATGAACAATAGGAGAGAAGGTTCTTACCTGGAAGTGCAAGGTAGTGTATTCAGGTGGGGAAGGAGGGAAGAAGGAGGTGATGTCCCTCCCCAATTCTCAACAACGCAGCACAGTAACCAGGACACCAAATGACACCATCAAAGGTCACTGTCTCCCTGAATAAATAGCACCAGTAGCACCTATGGAAAGAAAATGAAAAGTAATCTGGACAATTATATGTCCTTTTGCCTGAGATCAGTTCTGTGCAATTTGTTGGGATGATTTCTGTAGAAAATAAAAGCTGAAGACGTGAAAGAAAATGGGATAATATGTAACCTGAGCTTACCAAATAATATATTCTCTCTGGAGCGAGAAAGCAAAGAAAAAAAAAAAAAAACTATCTCAACTTTGGCAAAGCATTTACAATACCGTTATTATATATATTATATATTATATATATTATTGTAACATATTACCGTAGGAAATGACCATTTAAATCAGCATGTGCAATGCACAGTATGATCATGCAACAGTCAGTGAGCTCGCCAGTGCAACAGGACCACAGGAGTTACTGAAGAAGGAAAGACTGTGCTGAGAGAGATTTCTTTATAGGGAAGTGCTGAAAGTAATGCCCATGAACTGCTCTTGTACAATAACTTTGCCATTTACAAAAAAGGAGGTTATATTAATTTATAATATGTAAATATGTATTTCTATTAATAAAATGTTCTTATATCTCAAATTTAGAAAGTATTGCCAGTGCAGCAAAGGGTCAGAATATCACACAGAAAGACCTAGATGACTTGAAGAAAAAAAAAAAACTAACACCAAAAAACAAACCCACAGAAATAGGCTGAATTTATATGGAAAAGTGAAGGCTGGTAACAAAACTGTTATAGTAAGATGGAAGGCTGAAAATTAATTAAAGAAGATAAAAATCACAGGGTTCTTAGTTGCAGGGTGAATACTTCTAAAAGATGATCATATGCACTCCTAGATTGTGGTAAATGAACTCATAAATTGTGCTCGAGGTATCCATGCCATTGCAGCTACTAAGGATGGTCCCCTGTAGATCCCTGTACCATTTGGGCAGTGGGTGACACATGAAAAAAGAATTCAGACCTGAACAGATGGAGAAGGGCTTCTGCTAGGCCCAAAGGTCTGCCCAACATGCATGGGGAGTAGGAGGAGGCAGGGCTGCTCTGCTTAGGGAAAGGCAAGGCAAGGCTGGGAGAAGCAAACACAGTTAAATGAAATATGAAGGAGTGAGAAAAAAACATTATATTAAAGCAAATTAGTTATGCACAGGGCAATGCTGGAGGTGAAGCCATACAGACTGAGCAGGGCCTTGCTCTTAAGAGCAAGGCAAAGTCCTTCAGAATGGGGCTTGGTGCTGCCAGGCCCATCAAGCTCAAGCAGACCTCATACCCCACAGGGTGGGTGTGCAGGGCCATCGCAGGATAGCAGCCCCCTGCAAGAGAGAGTCCGTGCAGATGCAGTGATGCTGGGAGGTGGCAAGTGGCACAGAGGCAGTGGTGCCAGAGCCAGAGCTCACAAGCCTGTGCTGCATTTCTGCAAAGAGACATAAATGCCTCTGCAGCACTTGCCCCACTGTGGACCCTGGCCAGACTGGACACTGGCTGAAATCTCTCCTTTCCCTCTCCATCACCCCAGATAATGAAGTTGGGTATATTGAAGATTTATTTTGCTTATTGTGCATACTTCCAGGTATACACGGCTGTGCAGCTTGAATAAGATACTGGCAGCTGAACAAGGCACTTCATTTCTGTTGACTGAGAGTTACATCCTCAGGCACTCCAAACCAGCAAAGTTACATTAGCTTGCCCTGGCTAGAGATCTAGCCAAAAATATCTAAGGAAAGAAAGAAGATACATGAAAAACCCACAGATATTAAGCAAGGCTTTGTATTGTAGCTAGCACTGGTTCCCTGAAGGCTCTGGTTCACTGAGGGGTCCTGGCACAAAGAAGCAGGCAATTCTTGCCAAAGGAAATGCTTTTTGCAGTGTTAGCTTCCTTCTTGCTTCATGGTGCTCCAGGGGTTCAAATCCCCAAATTTTCACAGGTACCCCAAGAAATGTCTGTATGAAGCATAGGTGAGTTCCTCTAGTATTGCCAAGTGTATTCAAATACATGAGAGCTGAAGCCAGCTATGCAGGTAAAACAATCCTGGCTGCTGTTTCTATGCTACTTCAGCAGGACCCAAAATCCTTATATTTTAGAGAAGGTCTATAAAATCTATATGTACACACATACACATGCATTCATTTAATTTCACTGTATGAGTAGGTGTATAAAACTCCACAAAAATAATTTGCCAGATTCCTACTCCCTCTTTAACTAGGTTATAACAGCTGGTATATGGATTTATATTTTGGACCTAATACAGTAACTGCAACTTTATTTGTGTATTATTCTTTTCCTCCCAATGAAGCTGGCTAAAAGTATCACCCTGAAACTAACTGTATAGGTATACAGATGGATACTTAAACTAAGAGCCACATCATTTCTGATCTTTAAGAAAAGCTCAGTGTAGGATGGATAGTGTGACTCTAATAAAGAGATTGTAAAATGTCTTTTTTTTTCAAGGACTGCAATTTCTAAAGTTTTATCACTGTATCCTTAATACAAGAAATCTGTCAGCCAGCAGAAAACACACAAAATATCCTGGCTTACAGGAAGAGAGGAGAGGGACAGCCCGTCACCTGCCTGGGGTGAGGTATCCTCAGCAGAGGGGAAGTCTGTGGCCCTAAGAAAGCCCCAGGATGGAACATCCTGGAACTGGGTGGGATTAAGAAGGCAGATCTCCCGGGCTAGGAAACAATGAAGCGATTTAGGAAGATCTTAACTTATAAAGCAGAATTGCATTTTGTTTTCTTACAGCTTTTTTTCTTTAGTAACATCTTTCACTGTTGCCATCCTACATTTTTGGCCCTTGCTTTACCTAAATAAAATAAACATATGCCTTTCTTATCCAATCTTGTCCAGTTATAAGACTAAAAGTAAGTGCTGTGGCAGCAATGATCACCTTTGTCACTGGGATGAGGGGTGTGTATCAGGCTTCTCTCTCCATCTAACAGCCTCTGCTGAGTTAGGAGCTTCTGGGAGTCTGGAGAAATCTCTCTCAAGTTGCAAGGTTCTGGCTGCAGGCTACCAACTATGTGGACATTTGTGACATATATATTAAGATTAATCTAGCTGTCATATGACTAGAAATGCCTCTGCATCAAAGCACCATAAGAAATGAGAGCAAGGTTTAAAAGAATATTCCACATTGATTACCAAGGATGCAACTGGCAGATATTGAGCTATAAATGCTGGGTAGTATGTTCCCATGAAGACCAGGTGGCTACTCCGCAATAAGGCCCCAACAGAGATGATTCACCAGCAGAGATCTTGTACTTTGGTAACAGCAAGATGGGAGCAAGAATAGACCACAACTCTTTTGCCATAATCCTCCTTTATAATCCTCTTTCCTGTTGAGACAAATCTTAAAATAGGGAAACAAAGAGGAGAAACCTTGCTTTACATTTTTGCATTTTTGGAGCAAGGACTGAGCAAGATTTGTGGCCAATGTATTACACCACAGTAATTTCTCAGCTCCTAGAGTATAAAAGGACTATCCAAAACAGAGTTTGACATTGCCAAAAAAGAGGAAGTCAAGTGACATGGTGAGGGTTCAAGGCTTGGCATCCCTTTTTCCTGCCTCTCCAGGCACAGACAGAAGAAAGCTCTTGGGCGGGTGTGAACGCATGTGAGAAATGCATGTGTGCATCCATAAGCTGTCTGAGAGAATGTGCATGAGGGACTAGAGACAGATTTATTTAAAATGAAATCACCCTCCCTTTTCATAAAGTCTTACACTGAGTTTTCTTCTGTTCATTTCCTGCAACACATAGTGTCAAATGTAGGGAGGAGTGGTTGTCAGCGCTTCCACAGTGGAAGTGCCACATGAAACTTGGAGGTTACTCCCCTATTCTTAAGATCCCCTTTACTTTTTCTGAACTACCACATTTTATGGTCACCAAATGGCACTTTACATTTGATGAAACACCATCCCCTATCTCTCATAGTGAAGTTTATCTTCCCCTTTTAACATTTCCTAGTCAAAATATGCCTTTGGTTTCACTTGGAAATCAATACTGGTCAAGTTGCAGCCACTCACCAGTGTAACACCCTTTGGTAACGTTCAGGATATTGGTAACAAACAACATACTTCCACATACTTGTGTCTCTTTGTTTGGTTTGTTTTGTCTTTCTCAAAAAGGATGCTTGTATTTCACTTTCAATTAGAATTACATTATTGATTTTGTGAAGGACAAAAGTTAAGATGTTGTAATTATTTTCATACTGACCTTTGTATCGTTCATGTGACCTTGGTTTTTCTGTTAAATTTCCTGAATTCTCTTTTATCTAAATTTTATCATGACTCACCCATTACAATAAGTTTACTTGGAGTCTTTGGTACATTAATTTTGGAATGAATTTTTCTAGTATGGCTGTGATATCATCAGTAGTGATTTTAGCATTCCTAAATTAGGAAGATACAATGAAAAAGATTTCTTGACAGAGGTAAGTCTCCTTTACTACTACACTTGATATGATGAAAAAGTGAAGAAGTGAAAATAGGATGGTAAATATATCATTGAAATGTTTTCTAGACCACTGGAGAATGCTGGCCCTCCCTGACACATGGGTCCATGGCCACCCTGGGCCCCCAGTAAACACTGACACACCCAGAAGGCAGACATCTTTCACTGGGTGACCTTAAAAACATATGAGGTAATTCTTGCTTGTTGATTCAGCTCTGGTGAAGTCACATCTCCAGTATGTCCTAAAGAGGACCTGGAACAACTAGGGACATACCAGATGGGAGAATCAAAAGAAATCAGCTGTCTAGAAATAAACAATCTGCAAATAGAGGCTCAATGAACTGGGATTGTTTAAACTCAAAGGAAGTCTGAGCTGAGACACAACAGTATCCTTTAAGTACAACCAGGCTGTTGTACATAGAAAGGAAATAATTTCCATGCCCATGATGGATTGGACAGGAAATAATTGTGGAGAAGTAATGGACAAGAACGTAATTGCAACAGTGACAATTTGAGAGATTTAGATTAAATATTAGGAAAACCATAAACCAGATAGAGATGCACTAGAAGAGATTCACTGAGGCAGCAGTGGAATCATGATTAAAGAAGATCTTTAACAGGCTAAACCAAATATCCTTCAGTGTCCATAGTCTGACTTTCAGTCAAGCAGAGAACTGGCACCTTGCAGGCACATCTAGCTCTGTCCCTATGTTCTGCATAGGTCCCCACAACCTCAGTGCTCTCTGTCAGTCCTGGTAGCTACATACCCTTCTCCACATGTAACTTACCCTCTAAATGCCGGTGCATAGGGTTTATTGACTAATGGATGTAGCAGCATAGATGTCAAACCTCCTGGGACATTGTGCAGAGACCTGTGATGTCCAAGCATCAGCTAGCTCATATCAGCATGTGTACTGTTGCATGTGCCACCCCAGCCATATTACTTACATGAACCATTGCATTCAATTTATGCAAGTGGGTAGAACTACAAAAGACAGTGAGTTCAAGGGGAACACTGCCATGAGCTTGAACAGCACAAGAACTCAAAGAGAGTACTGTCTTCAGTATCCTGTGAGGCTCCTAAACATTATCTCACTTCAGCCATGCACAGATGGCCCTTATCCGTGCTAAGGAGGAGCACATTTTCTTTCTATCAAAGCAGCAACATATGCCAAGGCTGTTGCTTCACCCCTGTATCATGGCTCTAGAAGAAGCAGCAAGAGCAGCAGGACAGAGCTGCAGTTTCTGTAGAGCTACCACAATGCTGCTCAGTTTCTCTGTGTCTCTACTATGGATTTCCTTCTGCATTTCCATGAGGTGTGAAGATGTAACTTCAGGACTGTAGTGTGGCTCCAGGAGGCTGGAGCTGGCACTGGCTTGCTAGGATTTTGACTGTGAAACACCTTTGGAGGCTCTGGGTCCCAGTTCCCTGTGCTGTAGTTTACAGCCAACTGAATAAAAGACATTAGCTCTGACTGGCTGTATTACATTGTGATGGACAGAAGTAGCCCAGATTAATTTTGAATCCCAGCTTCTGCATTGTTGTGGAGAGTCTCACTGACCTGCCACTTGCTGGGAGAGAAAAGGAGAGTGCTTTTTAGTAAGAAGATCTTAATTTATGCCCTGGCTGATGCCAGGAGTAGCCACAGCATGATGCATGGTGACAACTGTGAAGTCCTTTGCTGGCCCATGGCTTATAACAATACATACGTAACTCCCTCAGGCTTTGTGAGGATTAATTAGCTAAAGTTCATGAGGTTTTGAAAATAAAAACCACTGTGTTAGGGTCCTTATGTGTCATCAGGATATCAAGGAGTTACTTGTTACTCTGCAAGGCACAGTTACTTCAGGTGATCCTACACAGCAAGCTATTCACTCCCTCACCCCTTGTGCTAAAAAAAACTTTATCGGGGAATTATTTCAGTGAAAGCTATAGAAGTCATCTTTTCATCCCAGACTCCCCTCATTTACATGGGCCATGTTGCCACTGCCCCAAGACTGTGTCATGAACTGTGCTCCTGAAGGGTTTATTTAAGCTTTCCAACATAGTTTATTGCAGAAGAAATCGCACTGCTGGGATGCCAAGAAGAGCAGATGCAGCACACCTAGATCTGCTTTCCTCTTCCGTAGTGACAACATGCTGAATTGGTCCAAACATACACCTCCAAGGAGCAGCTTCTGGGGAATCAGGACACAATTAGAACAGCTTTGAAGCTTGCTTTGTGACCAAATGCTCAGTTCCAGCCATACACAACATACCAGCAATTTGCTTTCAGTTGTCCCTAATATCTGCTCTCTGACAGTGACAGAAAGCAAGGGAGGTTTGGAAACCAATTCACCTAGACATACTAATTCCAGAGCAGGATAAGGGTACCTAGCTGTAGTACCCCTTCCCAGACACATATAATCACAAAGTATTTGTAACATAGAAGCTGCAGCTTGGATACCAGTGTCCATTGCATCGAGACTGGACACAATTCACTGCCTCTGGAATATCACCTGGCTCATCTCTGAGCTGAAATCCTTCTCTTAAAACGCAAATTAATCCTCACTCAACCCTGGATATGTACAGTTGATTGTAACTCCAAGACAACTGCCATCTCCAGAGTGCATTAGAAATTGGAAACAATGTTTGATGAAAGAAAAATGAAAAAAAAAAAAAAACTTCTCTAAGCTTTCTGGGAGAAGAAAGCCAACTCCCAGCCTGGCAGTGCAATGGAAGACTTTCAAGTGCTTCAGCCAGTCTTAACATTCAGGGGGACAGATTTCACAAGCTAGCCAAGATGTTGAAACAGGCATCAGGTGGCATATTTGGTATTATTTCTTGGTACCCAGTTTCTATCAGTGCTGTTGGAAATAAAAAAAAACCTACTGTGTAATCTTGATTTAAGCACTTAACCCCTTTAGTTTTCCTTGGTTACTCTGAACCAAAATTGATTTTTAGAATTAAAAATGCCAGAAAATGAAACATATGGAACATTTTTTCTGAAATATCCTCTGCTCTAGCTGGATGAACCAGTATTTTCTAAGGGAGAAGCTTGTTCATTAGTGTATAACAATCCTTCCAGGTGGACATGGTTGGAGAACCTTAGAAAAGCTCTACAGCTTCCATCCTCTGGAAAGAAGGATGAGACTCTGCAGAATTCAATTCTTTCTTAACTTCCTTGGGTATAAGATTTAATATGCGACAAAGGCAAATGCACTTTGTCATTCAAACAGAATTCCACAGAAGTTTAGGTAAAGACATGAGATGATGTTATATATAATTCACAAAACATTGTGTAACTTGCACCGAAAATAAAGCCTGAAGTTCTGAAAGCTACCTGGTTTGTGTCTTTATTACCCCAAATGTGCTGTTTTATGGAAAGGCAAAGATGCTGGTCTCAACATACTGCACGTTCAAAGCCAGAGGCAGCAGCATCACCTCAAGTGGCTTCTGGAAAGAGTGTTTCCTACACCTACACTCATGCTGGAGGACTTCTAAGGCTTGTGAAGCACAACTTTTTAAGAATTAGATGAGCCTGCTTTATAATTTTTCAGCTGATTTTCTTACTTAGCCTAGAGAAGAGATAACTCTGCTTTACACGATCTCTTCAGAGCAGATACTGGATGGGGACTTCAGGCAAAAAAAAAAAATCTACAGTATTCTGTGGAGAGGAGGCTAATGCATAAGGTTTCATAATTTTATCCAGATAAAAAGTCTCTTGACCTTCTATAGTTCTGGACAAACAAGCCATGCTGCAGTGATACTAATTGAAAATGAAAGGCTCCAGCATTTCTTATAAAACTTGCAAAAATTTAAAAGCTTCCTAAAGCTTATTAATAATCAGCTATACAAGCATCTTCACAAAAAGGCATAGCAGTAGCTACAGAAAAAAGAGTTAGACAGATGACCACTCACTCTGGCTTATTATTTATTTCATAAAAGGGACTACCATGTGCTCTCTCAGCCAAAATGGCCCAGATAAGGCAAATCTGCATTTTGTAACCATAACTGACTGAGACACAAAGCCAGAAATCCCAGCAGGGCTGTTTCAGCTACAGCAGCATTCCTCTTGCAGTTTCTGCTTTTCATCCCTATGCCATTCACATCTTTTCAACTCCAAAATGCTCCCTATTTTTAGCACTCTATTTGAATTAAAAATTAAACAAAATGGGAAATAGCAGACTGGAAATCATTATTCCAAAGCACTGTATGTTAATTGCAGACACACTACATGTCTCAGACCCATTCTCTTTCCACCAAGTTGAATACAAGTTTAACAGATCTTCCTCACTCCTGTACTTGTCTGTTGTCCTTGTTTTGCTCAGTGTATATTTGGTTCCTTCCTTTGCTTTTATCTCTTCTTATTTTCCTATTATTTCCTTCCTCATAACACACTTGCTCTTGGGCTAATTCCTAATGTGCTTGTGCCGATGAAATTCCTATTGACTAAAATGCTGAGAAGCAGCTAGGGGCAGGAGAAGACTGGGAAGGACTGGAGAGGGACAATGACTTCATAGAGATGAAAAATTTAAATGGCACAAGTGAAAAACAAATCTGAAGCATTAAGCTTTTACCCATCCACAAGTGCTTAGAACTTAATAGAAAATAAAGTCCTTGTAAGAGGGTATGAGGATACAATCACCATCTGTTACTCACTCTCATGTATAAAGCACAATTGTGTTGCCTGGTAGTGCAGAGGTGAATGAAAGGGGAAAGAGTCTGAATGATGGAAAAGCAGAGTAACTTCCTGGAGCAAGCATTTATTCCATCAGTGTAAATGCCTTCAGAATTGGGTCCCTATTCCAAGAGATTAATAGTATTACAGTTTGCTTCTAGGGACCTCTGAAATCATCAGAGATCTTTCAGTCTATTTTATCTGGCTTTTGATTAGTCTCTTTGCATAGACTAAAAACATGACAAGGTACAATAGAGCTGAGAAACAAGGAACAGGGAAGGAAAGGTTTGACAGAATAATATAGACAGACCTCATTAATTCAAGACAATTATGATGTCAAGTTCAAATAACTGCAAAATGTTTCTACTAATATGTTTTTTAATCCGTACTTTAAAGTGTAATCATTATGCAAGTGTCACCTGAAAGATATTCACTGCTTAAATTTACAACATTAGACTTAAAGTTACTGTGTTACTAGAATCCAAGATTACTGAGGTTAATCTGCAAATAACTCTGCCCAGAAGCACTTCAGTTCCATCTTTCCTGCCTATAAAAATCACCAGTGTTCAGACTCAGGTTCACCGGACCATGGGGCCCAATTCCATCGCAGCCACACACTCTGGCAGCTGGTGTATGCAGTATTTTGGCAGCTTGGCTCCTATCTCCCATACATCTTGTCTCTGCAAGGAGGGATATTTGAGGACATGCAGCCAGGATGTGGAATGCCCTGAATCTCCAGCATGGCCTCTGACAAGCTTCCTGTCCACTTTGGCCTCTCAGTAATGGACAAATAGCCCTTGCCATACAGGCAGGTACCCCGTTGCACAGAAGTGCCCAACTGAAAAGTTGTCTCAGAGCAGTATTTCTGAATAAGGTTCAGAGTACAAGCCCTTCCTGTACATCAGTACTCTACTATTGCCCTAGACGACACAGCTACCCTCAACTTAGCAAAACCCAGCACAGGGAGAAGTCCATCACAATTGCAAAAGATGCATTTGAAAGTCTGGAACACACCAGGCCACCCAGTGTTTACAATTACCAAACACATAGTTCTTTCACTTAATATGGCTTTACAAACTACATTAGCAGCAACATACATGTAACAGTGACCCGTTAGAGTCTGCCCAGAGGGACCTAATCTTATGTGTACACAAAAAATAAAATAAAATACTGCTTTGCTCCAGTTCAAAGGTCCCAAGGAACATCCAGACCACTTCACACGTTCTAATACAACCAAGGCATCACATGTCATTATCTTCCGGCCTTTTTGCTACATGCCAGTAATCAGGGTTCAGGGGCAGGGTTTTCCACTAGACCTATAACAAATGCTCTCTGTTAACTCCTCTCCTTCCCCAAAAGGGAAGGGAACGGGAACAACAGAAAAATAATTATCAATTAAAAAAAAAAAGTTAGAACAGCTTTAATGAAAATTATAATAATATAACAAAATACTTACAAAAATATATAAAGCCAGTATCAAACCCAGCCCCCTCTGATTACAATTACATCTCCACTGATGCTGTAGAGGAGGCACTGGGGAAATCCCAGACTGGACTCAGTAGCAGACAGGAATCAGATTCAGGAACACACAGATCAGAATCAAAGACAGACCAATCACCCTCACACACCAGCCATCCCCCAGCTTTATACTGAGTATGACAGGTATATGGGCTGGAATACCTCAATGGTCAGTTCAGGGTCACCTGTCCTGTCCACTCCTCCCCACAGGTGGGGCCTTTTACTTATGCACACCCATGATACACAAGATTTAGCAGCGACCTTGGTTTGCACACCAATCCTTGGTAGTAATTCTAAACGTTAGAAGCAGATACTGTCTGCAAAATTATGGCATTAACTTCAGACAGTGCAGTTAGTTAGAAGAGTCTTAGCTGAAAAGCAAAATCACTGAACAGAATTAGTTCTGTTCTAACTCAAACCAGGACACCAGTGCCTATTCTTGCCACAGGCATCATCACAAACAGGATCACAGTACCAGACTGCCCACCTTCTCACACCAGAGTTGCTCACAATTACCTTAACCAGAGATCAGTCCTGAGTGCCCTACTAAAGAGGCAATATATTAGCTGGAACCCTTACACTTCAACACCTCACAAACAGGGCAGGTGTTTCTAGTTGCCTCTGAAGGCACATTTAGAAGGTGTCAAGCCAGCTGGGTGCTGCTGGCACCTGTATCACTCTTAGGACTGGTACTTGTGCACTGGTCAGCTTCTACCCACTTGCACAGGCTTAGCTGCTTGCAAATGTATTACAATGAACAACCAAACATAGAGAAATGACAAATGCAAGGGGGCTGTGGGGGGAGGGTGGGCTCAACTTCAAGCTGATAAGAAAGTGTAAAGGTTCATCTGCTTAGGCTTTTCAAGACAAAGCATTTGGTCCATAAAATCCTGATGGGTTTGGTAATAGTGTGTGAAAATCTCTTTTACTGCAGTTAGCAAGTGCACATCACTGCAAACACAAAGTATATGGAATGACCTACTTTGCACGCTCAGTGGTTATTTTCCAAACTTGACTATCTTGGGCATGTGAAAAAGCCAAGTTACAACCTGCTCAAGGGGTTTGGGCCATGTGCTGAGGCCATGCCCTCAGCCTGTCAAGCCTGACGCATATGAACTAGGGCTAGGCCCTTTACTGAAGAACTAGCATTGGAGAATATTGCACTCAAATAACTCTTCTAATTTTTACAAAGAAATTAAACTGGGATGATGGTTCAAAGGAGGAGAAAGAAGGTTAGAGGGTGTTCAAGGAGGTGAACAACGAGAGCTCCTCCCCTAGAGATAAGAGGTTATTGTCAAGTTCCCATAGGGCAAGTGTCATTGCACAAAGTGCAGTAATGGTGTGAGAAGATAAAATTCTTTTTTTTTTAATACATAGTCTTCTTTTTTGTGCAGTCCAAATTTTTAAAATATTTAAATTGCACAAACTTTAAGGAATTGCTTCTTTTAATGTGTTGGGTTTTTGTTTTTGTTTGTTTGTTTGTTTGGTTGGTTTTTTTTGTTTGTTTGTTTTTTATGCAAAAACCACATCATAGTAACTCTGAAGTATATATATCTGTATGAGCAATGGCCACATGGCAGGAGCATGTACCCTCGTTATTCTGACTGGGGGCATAATCAGAAATCACTCATCTGAGTTCCTTGTCCATATTCAGAATTCACAGAATTATTGTTTAGGTGCTTTGGCCAAGAAATGTAAAGTCCTTCCTGACAATTTCAGAAAATAACCAAGAGAAATAATGCAGCAGATGTAAGTAGTTTGCCTGCGCTGAGTAAATATTCATCTGCCTGTCTACA
This sequence comes from Megaceryle maxima, assembly GCA_024605025.1. Taxonomy (NCBI): domain Eukaryota; kingdom Metazoa; phylum Chordata; class Aves; order Coraciiformes; family Cerylidae; genus Megaceryle; species Megaceryle maxima. Next base: position 30,316 of record JANHGN010018353.1, read on the forward strand.
GGTGAAATTACCCGTATGGCTTTTCAGAAGGGTAGAGGGAATCACATCTATTCACTAGTTTGCAGTCAATTCCAAAATAAGAAGTCTGCCTGCTGGGTTCTCCTAATGCACCTTGGCAGAGGTATAATAAAGTGTTATGTGAGCAGATGTTACTGTCTGTCCTGGAGCACAAGTGCTAGTCCTCTTAAGAGGAGCTGAGCTTGTATGTGCTGGAGGAACTTTTGAAATTCCCACCTATATTTTCTCAGTTGTGCCTAAATCTTATAATTTGCTGCTGGAACCAAATCAAACCATGGAGAGCAATTTGGGCTTATTGTGGTAATGGACAAATTGATGTTGCCTGAGGACAGCAAACGTTCCAACTGCCCAGAAATTTAGGCAGCATCTCACACTTGCTGTGAGAAGCTGAGTTTTGGATTTTTAAGCCATAAAGCTTGGCAAATTTTGAAGAGGCTTGAAAATTAGATTGATTGAGCATCATACACAAGACCATTATTCTTATAAAACTCTTCCACTGTTCCAAATAAAAAGATGGTTGTAAGCATAGAAATGTAAAGTGCTTTGACAAAAAGAAGCAACAGCAAGAAGTAGACATTGGCTGACTCCTGTAAAGCTGAAAATAATTAATCTTTTGAAAATGGGAGTCAGATTCTCATCTGTGGGATTAAAAAGGCTCAATTCCACCATATTCCACATAACTGCTGTCAGAGCCATCTACCACTGTGTCATAGTCACAAAACACTCTTGTTACTATTATCACAGATTCCTCCTTTTTGTAGCATGGTCAAGGAGACTGCAGGGTTGTATATGATAAGAAGTACAAAACAGAGAGGGAGAAGAAAAAAAACCTATAGGGAAAGAAATAAATGCAATGAAAGAGCCCAAGCAACATCAGTGTTAGCCACTGTCCAGATGTGATTGCTTCAAGTACACTGGGTTGTAACAAATTTTAGAGGAGACATACTGCATACAGTCCAGCTTTCTCCAGGGCACTGCAAGTTGGAAGCCAGTCTATCCAGAAACTCATCTAACACCCCAGTGTCAGAGTACACAGAAGGGAGTCAGATAAACAGAAGACAAGTTATCAGTCTAGACAGGACCAGAGATTGCAAGAAGAGAGGTGAACACAGCATTGCTCTTTGCACAGGGACTAGCAGGGAAACGAGGCTCAGTTGGTAGAAGTGGGATTTCAGGAATGAATTAGAGGAGAAGGGCTTGGCCCAGCAGGGTTCAAGAACTGTCTGCAAGAAGGGCCCAAGCCGGGATGTAGCACCAGGAATCAGGGCACAAGAGGGGCCAAGATGGATCCTGGCCCTGGGCCTGGCCCTGGGCCCCCAGTGAGCTTGTGTGGCTGTTGAGACAGCAGCGGAGGGCACAAGAAGCTACAGCCCCTTCAGCAGAGGCACTCCCTGTGCTCATATGTCCCCCACTCTGAAAGGATTTTCTTTCCCCCATCTTTGCTGCCCTTCTCTACAATTGGTCCACTCCCTGTTGCATATTGAAAGTTGTCCATAATAAAAGCCTCACCACAGTGCCCACATTCCCCTCATCACCCCTAATTCTGCAGCAGCCCTGCCTTTCCCTTTGCTGTATCTTCTCCCATGTCTTTTTTTTCCAGCCACCCTCACCTAACCAGCTGCATTAAGGGGTAGATACTGGTATGTTGGCAGTATCTGCAGTGCCTGGGGCACCTGTTTTGACCATGCCATGGGCCTGCCCTCCCAGTTTGACCACAGGATTCTTATGAGTGGGCATTATCATTAGCTGGAGACCCAGGATATTAGCCTAACAACCCATGTTTTGTATAGAGGGGTCAGCACCTGGAAGCTGAGTAGTGGGTGCAAGGGGAAAAAGGATTTTTCATGGTTCTGTGTGTGGGAGGAGGAAAAGAAGGCCATAAGGCTCATCACATCCTGAAAAGGGCAGCAGAGAATTTATCTGAGAAAGTCCACAATGTGCCTGTTGTTGTCAACCCACAAAAACTGGGTGGAAGGTGTTTCAGATTAAATTGGTGCTCTCACTGGCTGCTGAGATGTATTAGATGACCCGGTGTGTTGTTCAGCCAAGGAAGTACTGTGGGTTGCAACTTGTTGGCCATCTGTGCCTGCCAGGCTCCATCCAAAACAGCTCCCTGCAGAAACCTGCACTGATGTTCGCTCTCATTTTGGCAGGTGAGGAGGGGGAGACGAGGGAAGACTGGTAGAAAGCTCTGTCTTAAGGAGGATTAGTGTCAACAAACTTCTGTTTTGCTGTAAGAGCTGTGACTGATTGCACCAAACTCCCCTTGCAGACAAAATCTGAAGAGCAGGAGTACAATATAAAAAATGCATGTGTTATGCAGAGCCATACTTGTCTTATTGGTCTCCTACCCATGGCACATCCTGTGTGGCACTGACTTCATTTAAGCTATTTTAGATTGAGGACTTCTTTTGAAGAAACACCCACTACCTAACTGGAAAGCATCAATTCATATGGATACCTACACTCAAGCATCAAATATTGAACCTCTTGTCTAATGAATTCGATGCTTGAGTAAAGGTAAATTCGAATCTGAATAAAAGCCTCTTGCATATTTATCTGAGTCTAACAATTCTCCATGAAATATTAATGTTCCTGTCTAACTACCTACTTGTGCTTTAAAACTTCACACTAGCTTTCCTCACACATATGGCTGGACTTTAGGAGCAGCAACTTGTGAGTAGTTCTCAGTGCATCAAGGCATCAAGTGCCTGTGAGGATCTTTACTTCTTGAGTTGTAATATCCTACACTTCTCCCAGCCTACACATGGTTATTTACTTACTCCCTTCTCTCTTTCTTAAACATCTGAGACAAAATAAAGGTGAAGAAAGGGGACTGGGTAAAGGGTAACCAGTATCCATCTGGCTCTTAGCTGTGAAATGCTGCATGTGCTGTGGGTTGTACTTTTTGACAAGCCTTCAGATACAGGGGATTTCTCCTGGCGCATCCCCATGCTGTGACAAGCATAGTCTGATCACAGGCACTTCAATTCCCTCATTCAGGAAAACCTCCTGGCCACTTCAGTAGGAGTTTGAGGAAATGTCTCAGGCTTACCCAGCTGCAGGCTGAAGTGCCATAGCCAAGCAGAGTTGCTCATGGCTGTATTTGCCATGTCTGAGTCAGACCAAATGCTGTAGTCAGAAGATCATTTTGAATCTGTAGATAATTTTTAAATGAAATTGCATTGAATGAAGCATTAACTTCATCAAAAAGCCAAATTATGCTGGAATTATCAAGCATTACTCAGCTGTGAAGAAAACTCTGTTATTCCTTCTCCATGCTTCTTTGCTCTTTTCATGTCCTCTGCATTAATTTCCCTTGAGTTTCCTAACCCTAAGTACTGTCTGATGAGGAGAGTCTCGCATTTGGCCCCTGTTACATGATCCTCCAACTGCCCAGTGACAACAGACATAATTAGCCTGAACTGAAGGGAACAGCAAAAGATAATCCTGCAAAATGACAGCTGCAAACATCCTGTTTGGTAGTCTTTAGCACGTGCTAATGACTGTTTTCAACACATGCCAGTGAAACACAGTGTAAAGATGACTGTGGGCACGCAGGAGAGCTGAAGAAAGAAATGCAAAATGTTATACCAAATTATAAATGGGCAAAGAATCATTATAGGTAATTCCTTGCTGATATATATGAGCAAACGGATCTTGGTCCATTTCTGCCCTCAATTACACTGTGCAGTGAACAGGCAATTTAAGTGAGATGGCACCTGTGTTAGTGATGGCACCCTAGACCCTCCATACATTATAATTACAGGAGGTAGGGCAAGTTCTCAAACATGCCTAAGCACAGCTTACTTTTAGTTCTGTGAATGAAGCATATTAAGCATGCTGATATTTCTTTATTTTTATAGTTTTATATCTAATAGTTATATGTAACAAAATCAATCTAATAATTATGCTATTATTACTAATTAAGTGAATACAAAGCACATAGCATTTTGTCACAGAAACATGTAATTTTTCTGAGTTTCACATTCCTTGGAGTGCTTAATCTTAGTCTAGTGAATTATGTCTTTCATGTCCTCAGCCTTTCAGAGGATGTATCAGATTAGAAGCAGCTGTAACTTAGCTTTACTGTAAAGCCATTGAAGTGACTTGGACTTCTTTGGAGATCAGTTTATTCAGCTACTTGCACTAGCCTTAGGAAAGGGAACAGACTTCTGAAACTAAAAATGTTCTGCATCTTGGAATGCACTTATACTTAGGTATTAAAAAAATTATATCTTCATTGTCAGGTAGGACAATGTAAGTGATTGTTAAGTTAAAGTCCATCGATAATGTTTTCTGCATGCTACCATTAATAATAAACTGTCAAATTAATTCTGAAACTCGAAACTCATGTGCTGGATTTAATGTGGACAACAAAAAGAGCAAGTCAGATTATTTTGTGGGGCAGATAAGTCAGAGGTCTTGCTATGTGATGAGGAAAAGAGAATTTGTTACTTGACATGACGATGTTTTTATTTTTGTTATGTATATTGACATAAAAGATTTACTGTGAGGCTTGCATGCTTTAAGTATTAATTTCCTTTCTTGTAAGTCTTGTTTTATAAATGCTGTGGTTGATAATTATCTGGAGTCATTTCACAAATGTGGCTTTTGTAAAGATGTCTGTTTTCTGCATTTTCTGGTTCTTCAGGTTGTTTGTTTGTTTTTTCCAGATTTTACTTTTTTGACAGACAAAATAATAAAATAAATGGAGTTACCAAGGTCACCAGATAATTTAAAAAGAGTGAAGATAGCTGGAACTGGACCTGGATATTGATGTCCCATTGTAATTATATCTGGAAAGCATCAGAGAGCAAAAGTGCACTGCCTGCACAGAGTATGAGCTGTCGATACAGTCGCAGAGGAGCAGGGCACCGCAGCTGCTGGGTGGCACGTTGGGTGCCAGCAGCATTCCAGCCAGCTCTGTGCTTTGCTCATAGACAACGTGAGCAAGAAGGACACACAGCGCTGTTCAGTGCACACTCTGCTTTGCCCTCAGCTCTGCTATGGACATGTGCTCCCAGATCTCAAATAAAGGCAATTCTCTTTCCAATCTACTATTTCTCACCTTGAATACTATGTGTTACAGTATCAAAAACCTTTCTATCCATTGGAGTATCTAAAGCACTTATCTCCATGGTTTGATACCTTAGCACTATACATAGAGTAAAATAATTAGAGTAAGACAGCCTATGGGCAGGTTGTAATGATGACAAATATTTTCATTTACGCTACTATTTTGATAGGTAGTTCTGAAATAAACAACATGTACTTGCTCAGCTTCCTCTGAAAAGGTTTGTTAGATATTTTTCCATTTCAATTTTTCTCTTTCACCTGAGTTTCTCTCTCTTTCTCCTCCTGAATGTGAATTTAGTCCCTTACTTCTTTCACGTTGCCCCTAAAAGAGATAAGAACAAAAGAAGTCAGAATCTGTTACAAGAATATTTCCAAAAGGTTTTCTAAAGAAAATTATTATGCTGGCTAAAAGAACGTGAATTGCATCTGCTTTTCCTTAACTCCCTGAGAAAACTTATCTATTTTAATTTGTAGCAAATAATAGGACTGGATCAGGTTAAATAGATATGTAAGATCTTGTTTGTTTGTTTGTTTGAGCTTATATTGTCTAAGATTTAGCTCCATCAGCTAATAAACAGCCCTGGTTTTATTATGTTACTGTTTCTGGTGACAAGATCAAATAAATACCCAAACACAACTGGGTCTCTTTAACAATGATTAGAAGATAGACATGGTTATATATAGCATATTAACCTGCAAAAGCTATGAGTCTTCATCCTGAGACAAATGAGACACAAGACCACGCCACCCCTGGGCTGTTTGCAGGCAGTGTTTTCCAGGGAACCACCAAGTAGTGAATTCCTTGTATAGCAGTTGCACTCCATCCTGGGATCTTCTTTGATATTTTATCTTTCCTTAATGTGTGAACAATGCTGTACCTTTAATATGATTTTAATTTCTAAGTCACCTCCAGTCATTATTCTGTTTGAGGGACAGCACTCAAATGAGAAAGAAGACACAGTTATCCAAAAGGGACGATTCACTGAAATTATAAAAATTGAATTAGAAAAAAGCTTAAATTATTTAAATTATTTGCAGTGAGTTCCTGTTCTCATGCAGCTTATTTCTAGAAAAATCTACTTTCTTTCCTTTTACTTGTATACTTTCTATAGACCTTAACTGGAGTCAATTTTCCCCTTAGAATGAAGTATAGATTCATCCTTTTACTATATGTTTAATAATCGCCCCAACCTGCTGGGGTTCTTAAAAGGCCTTTATTAATTTTCATCACATAAATAAGGATCATATAAATGAAATTTTTATTTTCAACTGAGTAATAAGCAGGACTTCCAGATGTCTTCCTTCTCCAAAAAAAAAAAAAAAAAAAAAAAAAAAAAAAAAAAAAAAATTCATCCCTTGGGAAAAAGAGTGAACTTGTCATTCACCCTGAATTCAACAGGAGCAACACAGGATTCTTAACAAATCATTGTACATCTTCGTACACATTGGTAGAAAAAATTGCTGTGAAGCCTCCTCAGCTTGGGGTCACCAGACAGGACCACAGGAGAGGCCCTGGAGGACATCAAGGGGCTGGCAGCAGAGAGCAGACCCAGAGCTGTGGGGACCCAAGGAGCAGAAGGTTTCCCCAGGAATCCAGCCTAAAAAGCCATGGAAAATAATGGGATTGAAAAGCCAAGCATGAGGGAAGAATGTACCCTGCAGGGAGATGGGAGCAGAAGGGAGGCTGGTTTCCAAAACTTGTGTTGCATTTTGGTCAGAAAATTACGTTTATCTATTGAAAAATATTGTCCTGGCTTAGTTTATTATTATAGAATATGAATAAGATAAAGCTCTAAGGATCGGGAGAGTCTTTTCACACACTCACTTCAAAGAAAGAGAGGGAAATGCCTGGCTCAGTGTTGCATCATGGGTAAGCACTGGTTCCCTTAGTGCTGCTCTGCATGGAAAGGAGAAACTCAGGCTTCTGGTGGAGCAAAACCAGAAATTCAAAGCAAAGACAACTGAATAAAATTTACTTTTCTTATTTTTTTCCTTATCTTTCCCATTGTTACATTCCTAATGTATGCAGCATTCAGAAACAATGCAATTTTCAGTGGAGGGAAATCTCATATTCTCAGCCACTGATACAAACAGAACAGGTCTCTCTTTGAGCAAGTGTTACTCTTTTTGTAATCATGACAGATGGTATAGGATTTCCAGGGATCCTGAGACCAGCTCAATCTATCAAAATTCTACCCTACAAATGAGATAATGCACGTGCCACTTCCCAGAGCCCAGCAGCGAGATACGCTTGTCACTAACAGCATCTTGGCAAAATCTGCTCAATGTCTTAAGCAAAAAGGGGGTAGAAGGTAGTTTCTGAATAGCAGGTGCCAAGCTTTGCTTTCAGAAATCTAGGAACAGAGGTGAGAGCAGTCCATGGGTTTCCATCGGCTCAGCAGAGCAGCAAATGAGCAGCATTGAAACCCACTCACTTCCACCCAGTTCCAGGGAGCATTTGAGTGCTATCCAGGCAGTCAGACATCTATGTCCTTCACTAAGCACCTCACTTTAAACAGTGAGATTTTCAAAATGTTGAGCAGCCACAGCTCCCACTGAGATTGCTGAGGGCTGCAGCAACTCAGCATGTGTGAAAGACTGGGGATTTTAATTTCCACATTTAAATATCAACTTTGATATCTAACTTCAGGTGTCCAACATTTACAATAGGAGTCAAAGCAAATTAGCATGTCTGCTCCTGATATACTTTTTGGAAAGATGAGCACATCAGAAAATAATCCTGGGAATGAAGGCTTCATTCAGTAAAACTGTTTTCACATAAAGAATACTGTAACAATGGTATTTTTATATGTTTATTTAAGTGTTTCTTAATGTATGTACACAACTTAATTAATTTCTAATACATGTGCGTAGAACAAATAATAATCTGGACTGGACTTTTCTCCATCATGCCACATCGTATCCTCACTTCTGATTAGGTTGGAAGCACAGTGCTAGAATGGAGTAACAAACATCTACCCAGTAATTTGTGTGACAGGGAATTGAACAAACAGCTCCTCAGCCATTGTTTCTGTGAGCTTCCCAAGCTATAAATGCATGAAGCAGTAACAGGAAAACATAAACTGGCAAGCAAAAGGTCTCATTTTTCTAGATAAGTCTACAGGCTTTATGGGAAGACCCCCTCAGAATTAACCTGTTGACAGAAAACCTATAAGATCAAATACTTACTCATTTGATAATGAATTACTATGGTGGCCTAAGCTACCTTAAAATGCTAATGATTTTAGATACAACATATTATTTTATACTACCAATGGACATGAAGAAATAGAGATTTTTCTTTCCATATCTGCAAGTCTTTTGTCCATTTGAATAACATTACCATGTCCTTGCTCAATTTTTCCTTTCTTCCTGGGATTTTTTCCAATTGCTCTGACACCACCCCATGTTCTGTGGGGACAAGGGCAATGCCATACAGGATCCTGAAATCTGAAAAAAGAGTTGGTTTCAGAAAAAACCCACACATTTGCCAACCAAACCTCAGACCTTTTATAAAATGTTTTAAATTGCAAGTCCAAACTGCTAGACACCAAAAACACTTCAGTGTTTTTACCCAAGTGTTAGCCAATGGACTTGGAAGTGGACAAAGGGAAGGTTCTTGGTGATGAACATTACTCTGACAAGTCCACAACTAGATACTAAAGTACCATATTCCAGATATCCTACAGATATAGAACTTGATTTTACTTACCCAAAATTAGGATTAATGCCAATAGGAGTTTATAGAGTTAGTTTTGAAAAGCTAGACACAATGACTAAGTTTGTGAACATGCCAGCCATGAATTTATAATCTGATAAAATATATTTGAACAAGGAAAACTCTGTGGTTCCTTAGTAACCAAAATTTCAGTGCAGTTTTATTCTTAGGTATGTTTAAATTGTCTGAAATATGCTACCTTAAAACCCTCAGCAGCAGCGAAGAGCAAGGTGCCTGTGTCCATTGAGTAATAGAAGCATAAAATACAATTCTATTTTTTCACTTTGACTGCCAATTTTATGGCACTTCATTTAAGCCTGAATCTCCAAAGAATCAATTCAAATTAGCTTTATAATTTTCCCCAAAGAATCTGCTTTAAAATAAATTGAATAGGAACATAAGACTTAGTAAATGAGTATTAAATTCAAGTGAACTTTCTCTGAAGGAAAACCTCTTTTAATCAGAAGACAAATAAAGCTCAGGTGCAATAATATATGACAGCTCTAAAAATAGTTTGTCCTTGCTGATGGTTTAACATTGGACAAACCATGCCTCATATAGTTGCAATGTCTAAGGGTTTCATGCCGTGTTACTGGGAATATGAGTTGTTACATTAGATTGTATTTTAAGGATACATAAGAATCTTCTTTTTTGTCCCCAAGAACTGTCATTTCATCAAACCTCAGTGATGTTGCAGCAGAGCACCAGTGCTTTTTGATTTGTTCTTGTACAGTTGTGGTTCAGAGTGAGTTTTATGCAGTCTTCCATCACTGACGGTGGCATTATTTGTTACAACTTTAGATATTTTCTAACAGAGGTGTTAAATTTATTCTCCCTAAGTAGCCAATAGGAAGTGAGGGGACTGCACACCTGTGACCAGGTACCTTGACCACTGGCAGTGGCACAGGCTCCTGGGGACAGAGCAAGGAGGTGGAACAGTTGCAGTAGTCATCTGTTAATTCAACCGAGCCTTCACCCCAAGAAGGAGGAGAAGAGCATGCCTGGCACTAGGCTGGAAATGAAGGTACAAAAGTATAGCAGTGGAGCTGTAAGGGAAAATCCAGGGATGCTTACCTACAGTGGTATTAACAGATTTTAACCAATGATGGGGTGTTCAGCAGAGCACTAAGCCCAGATACCAACAGCCCTTCTGAGTCCTATCCCCATCATTAATTTTCACTATGTCTCCTTTGCAATTCATTTAGCTTTCCTTTATAGTTCTGAATAGCAAATGCTGAGAAAGTGCCAAGTTTAATTATCATATCACATATACATAAAAATCACTTTGCATTCTACTTATATGCAGTTTGTTCAAGGTGGAAAGCTGAAATTGAGATAATATTAATTCCAGACACAGCTTCCAGCTGCCCAAGTATCAGGAGTTCACAGTAAACTACCTAAAGGACAGTCAGGAGATGGTGATGTTCTCCAGTGGGCTTCTATGACTCTTGCACCGTTGTAGTCTTCAGACAGTTCACTTGAAATCCAGCTCAGAGGTGTCTCCTGTTGCCTCAGCACAGTGGCACAAATCCATGTCTCAGGTTGCTCAACATTTATCACAAATGTGTTAAGAAAATGTTCAAAGGAAAAAAAATCATGCCTTAACTTTGACTGGTGCCACATATTTACAGAGCTACCAAGTAATCACTAGTGTTGTCATCTTTTTTTTTCTCTGTAAAAGTGAAATCAGCAAATCAGATTGCCTTCAATTTTTTATTTTTTTTTTTTAAATGCAAGGAACAAGTGAAATAAGCAATTGTTTGGCAGTGGCTGAGGCAGGTCTGTGGGTGAACCCAGCAGCTCCTGCCCCTTCTTCTGTCCTTAGCTGCTGCATGGACTGTGAGAAGAGTTGCCCTTCATACTGCCAATGTACCAGCATTTCCTACCACCACCCATTATAAAATAATTGTGTGGAGAAGATGGTATCTATGTCCAACATGCTTCCAAGTCTTGGTCTTTTGGGAGGAGCTGATGAGGAATGGCAGCTTTACCTCAGGAATTACGTGAAGATGGAGAGTTGAATTTTTTGCCCCAGAGGAGGCCTGGCATTGTTGGTGGCACAGCAGGACTGTGACTGCTCAGCACTGCACACTGTGACCCAGTGCAGAGGAGACTGTCTACTTCCAGGAGGTGAAAAAACCCTTTGGTCTGTTCCCATGGCTAGAAAACAAAAATACCCCCACAATTCACAGAACTCAGTTTTGTGTCAGAACAGATCATACAACACTTCCAAGGTAGTAATCTTCTACATTTCTTCTGAACTTAAATCACCTCACAACCTGTTGGGGCAGCATGAGCTGGTGGCTCCCTATGGACCATGGGCCATGGACCCTGGCCGAGGCTGGGTTTGGACACAGGCCTGCAGGTGAGCCCAACTTGGTGGGGCCCATGGCTGGGCAGGGCAGCACTGTGGGGAGCTGGAGGCCAGCTGGGTTCGGTCATCTCTGGGGCAGGGTCTGACTTCCCAGGGGCTGACATGGGGTCCTGGGCCATGGGCAACATGGAGAGCCCTGGGGAAAGCCAGGCAGGGGCAGCCAAGCCTCTAAGTGTCCTCAGGGCCATGACACAAATTCTACCATCCTTATATTTTACCTTGTGATACAGGCAGATACAGTACTGAAGAGCAAAAGCTCCTCTGTGTGTTTAACAACCTTCATTAATATTATTTCTGGCTTCTTGGAAAAATACATTGCTAATATCCATATGGGCAATGTGATGCTCAAGACACCCAACAGAGAACAAATGACAGGAGTACAAACACTTCACAGATACAGTCAGAGAACTCTTAATTCAGGACACCTCATTATTCACTTAATTATTCAGTTTGTTTATTTACAGTAGAGATATTACACATAATATGGTGTAAATCCCTAGCATCCTCAAACACCAGATGCTGGTTTTTCTCTCCAGTCCCAAAAGAAAAAACCAAAGCATCACTGTGAGAATTAACAAAAAAGTCCAATTAAATTCCATGCCAGAATGCTAATTTCTCAAAGATAAAACCAACAAATTAATAATAAGCTTCTAGTCACCTCCCTTATCACTTTTGTGCACATTTGAAACAACAGTAATCTGTGTTTAAAATGGACATGATCAGGTAGACAAGCAAATTTTAAAGCTGATTTACAAAAAAAACCCAACAAAATGCTTCACCACCATTTTCTTGTCTTAAATACAGGTCAAAGGGGAAAACTGCAAAGGGCATTGCTCCTTTGAATGATGTTAAGCACAAATGTTGGTACAAAGGCATGGGAAATGAGAAGTCTTCACACAGAATACAGAAGACCACAGCAGAGGCTGAGAGGATCTCAGAGGTCGTTCTTTTATCTCCCTGCCCCTTGGCAGAATGGACTATACCTAAGCTTTTCTTGGCAGGCATATGTTCAGTCTGTTCTTAGAGCCCCCCTGTCATCTTGTCAGTTGACAACTGCTCCAGGCAATAGATCCCTGCCAATCATTGATCATTAAGAAGTATTTCTTGCTTTAAAGTAAATCTCACTTGCTGCAGTTTAATCACATTAGTTTTTATACTATCAATGGACATGAAGAAAAGGAGATTTTTTTTTTTTTTTTTTCATATCTGCAAGTCTTTTGTGTATTTGAATAACATTACCATGTCCTTGCTCACTTTTCCCTTCTTCCTGGGATTTTTTCCCATTGCTCTGACACCACCCCCTGTTCTGGCAGGAACATATGTGTAATATGGCAATTATATGTATGGCAATTGTATAATATGGCAAATATATGTAATATGGCAATGCCATACACACTTGTGTCAAAAGGAGTTTTACCATTTACTGCAGCGGATGCTGGCCTGATCTCCAACCACCTTTGAACCTCACTCTTCCCTGCCATTGCCCCATGCCAGTGAATCCCTAGCAGTGTGTGATAACATGGGCTGAAAGGTTCACACTGCCACTCCACACTCATCCTAAAAATTAAATTTTTCAAGTCCAAAACAATCAAGTATCTTTCAGCCATATTTTCATCACATTTAGAAAAAAATTATCATTAAATGCACATTTCTTAAAAGGTTTTGACAAGGCATTGCTCTTTTTTTATATCAGGGTCCTACAGAATCATGCAGGCTTACATTAAACACACTTCTATTTCATGTGTGGAACCAAATCAGCACTTTCATTATCAACGAGCAACACATCTTAAGTTGTAAGCAGATGGCACTTGAGCAATTATGCACATATATTATCTGGCGCAGGAAGGAGAAACATCAAACATAGCTTGCCAACCTACTGTTGCCCATGTGATTTTTATGATAATACCAGCGAAATTTCACAGAAGTGAAATATTTAGGTTTTCTGTTGATTGACTCAGGAAGGGGCATTAACAGGTTTTGCAAGACGTGCAAAAAATGCAGTGTTCATGTAGCTGAACTGTTCACTGTTAGAAAACAGTGGAGTAAGGACATTATCTCAGCAGGAAGAAAGGTGAACTATGCACCCTTTTCTTAAAGGCAGAGACCTTTTTAGACATGTTTGTGGAGTACTTTGCCTACTGGGATCCTGTGCAAGGATAGATGCTGCTGCAGTAAATAGGCATCAAGTACATGCAGTTTCCAGCATGGAGGCTTTAAAAGTCATAAAAATACAAAGTTTAAAATAGCCTTAGCCTTGTATTGCAGGTAAGTGAACATCACATGTATTTTGTAATATGTATTTAGCAATGTAGCTCTAGAGCTTGATTAACTGCAATGTCATGAAAAGTGATTATTATAATGTGATATCGTGGTGTTTCATGTTTATTGGGCAGCAATAATTTTTGAATCAAATATAAGTTGTAAGTAAAAAGATGCCTCGTGTATTTGCAAAACTTCCAACAAACCTTCCAACAGAAGTTGCCACATAACTAGTTTTCATGCACTATCCGCATAATTCAAGATTGTGCCAACAAAATAAAATCTCCACTGACACCTCTGATTCCCTTGACTATGGTTGGGATATTGAAAAATGTCCAGGCATATTTCTCACTGTGGAGCACAATATAGAGAGATCTACAGTTAGCAATAGATGATCTGTTTCAGATATTGAAAGCATCTTAGCTTCAGTTACTTTCACTGACATAAATTAGCTCATGCATATCTTTTATGTTCCAAGTCAAGCCCTAAGGCATTTAGCAGCATGTTGTGTTTAACTTCAGTGAGGCATGCCACCAATTTTCATAGGCTCTTCTGAAAATACCATTTTTACCTTCACTGGTGCCTATGTAGTCCCGCCAGTGATGGATTTGCAGTGAGGGAAATGGATACAAATCAGCAGACACAATTAATATTGTTGTTACAATCATGTCTATGGAATAAAAATACATCAATTAAACAAAAAGCTTTATGTTAATGTAACTGGTTTTGTATAAAACCCAGTAGTTTTTTTTCTTTGTGTATCTCCCTCGGTACTTTAAATGCACTTCTACTGTCATTTTCCAAGGTGTTCTCAATTCCCCTGAGATGCTCTGGTCAGCTTGACATGACACTGACAGGCTGGGTCTAGGATGTTTCTGGAGCCTTTTCAGTTCTAGTCTTCAAAATAGTGTCCTTAGTAAGTCTCGATATCAGCATTTCTTGCTACAAACAGCAGGACTTTTTACAGACAGTCACATATTTAAATGTTCTCTTTGTGTATAACAAGTTTATCAACAGAAGTTTAAATTTTCTTAAACTCCTATTAATAAAATTAATGCTGATGAAAAGTAAATAGAAAAGAAAGAAAAGAATTTGAGGTCATTCATGTCAGAGCATGAAAATTCAGGCTACGTCTGGAAAACACCAAAATACAATCTGTTTAACATAGACATAGAAACATAGAAATGTCTGGGTTGGAAGGGACCTCTAGAGGTCATCTAGTCCAACCCCCCTGCTGAGATCAGGGACA
>JANHGN010018353.1:67092-84430 GCA_024605025.1 Megaceryle maxima
AGTAATATATTCAAGGTGGTATAGAAAGCTTAATTTCTCATGCCACATCTCATGTATAAAGATTAAATTGACAAAAGGACTGAATATCCAGAAACACTCTATTCCACAACGGACAAATATAAATGAAAATTTCTTTAGGGACATACTAATCTTAGTGTCTCTGTATAAATTCTCAAAATGAATGCCATATAATATTAACTAAAATACTAGTTTTTATCAACAAAGCCTGTTCTGTAATCAATTCACCTCAGCAATAGTAACAATTATATAATCATCATGCAATAAAAAGTTTTTTAAACTGATGATTATACAGGTGAAAGGTCCTGTCTCCCATTGAGCCTTCTCCGAGGCATCAAGTTCCCATTCTCTACACCTAATTCAGGTACAGAAATATTTCTTAACTTCTTAATTGTATTTATTAGCATCAACATAAATAGGAGAGTTTGAAATCCTGCCTCTAGCATACCAGTTCCTATTAGACAGATTCATACTCTAAATGTCATTCAAGTCTTCAAGTAAAGGAACAGTTACAAGGAACCATAAATATATTAACATTAATGGAAAGAAATCCATCTGTCTTAAACACTGTGATACCAAAAAGGAGATCAAATAATTTCTATTTTAAATATATAATCACTTAAACTGAGCTATCCAGTACCATCTTGAAGTTGATTATAAGATGAAAGAAATAGGACAGAGATGATAATCATTTAATCCCTTAAGAACAGCTATTCTGAAGAGCTTTTCACTTTGTGCTCAGCAGTGTTCTAGTATGTCATGATCCAGCTAGAAAGGAAGTATAATGATGAGGAAAATTATGTTTCCAGTAACAGAGAATTTACACAGTTACAAGAAGTCCTACAAAAAAGACAAAACAGGAAAACTGACCACTTTGACAGATGGTGTAATAGATGAGTGCACCAATGAAGACTTTGACAGTAACGAGTTCATATCATCAGATGGGGTGAGGATTTGTAACTTCAGAACTAATGTAGCAGAGATTAATGCATATTTGCAAATGTGGATGCTAAGGCTGTACACACGTGGGACTGTACAGGATGAGAGACAGCATGGTTCTGACAGAACATTCATGGATACATTCAAATGAAATGCTACTTGTGATTCCCAAACTGATGGTGCAGACAGGTGACACATAAATACCCAAGCAGCTTCAACGTGGACCACAGTAAAAGGAAGTACAGTTGCTCAGGAGGGAGTTTCAAGGATCCCTTGAGGACATTTGACAAGGTAGAACCTTTCTGTCACCTTGTTGGAGTTCTTTGCTGCTAACAGATGGCAATGGAGCCCAAGAGAAAGGCATGTCTGGGATGTCCTACAGGAACAGTTAGCATTGTTCCCTGGAACACTGACACCACCCTGCTCCTGGGTGAGCAGCAGAACAGCACTTCAGAGATATCTCACTGAAGAGAGTTCCCTTCCTACGATGTATTTAAAGGAGGATGAAAAGGACTTGTATAACCTTCCTACCAGGTAATTTTTGCTGAGATCCCTTTTACACTTTCAATTTCAAAATACTTTGGAGAAGCTTGTCTATTATTGGGAAATGTTTTTAAATGTTTTTACCAGATGCTTCTTAGTGGCTGAGTAAACTAACACTGCATTGCAATACAAATCAAACTCGCATCAGTCTAAAAGACTAGTTTGAAGAAGAAAACTAGTAAAAATACCACTAGAGCAACTAGCACAGCAATGTTTGACTAACCTTGATTTGTAAGATCTGTTTTGCATACCGGTTACCAAATATTTATTACTAATTTAATTTCTTTACAGAATATTTTATTGTATGTGGTCTAGGGAGGACAATATTCAACATTTGTTGTCCTTTTCAAACCACTACACAACTTCCTTAGAAACAAAATAAAGAGAACCCAATGGAAAATAGGAACTAGCATCAGTTATTGTGCTACATAAAGGGAAGAGTATATATCATAGAGCTGTGGTTCTTAATACTACCATGCATTAGCAGCAGCTGGAATTAATACATACCTCTCAACTTACTGAAGCACAGAGATACAGTTATTATGGATTTCTATTAATACTTCACTCAGTAGACCTATCACACTGCATCTTCTACATTCAGATTTACATAACTGATTTCTTAAACTGTGCATGAACTGTAATATTATTTTAAATATTCTGGTTTTGAGCTCAACTTCAGACACAACAGTTTTCCATAATATTTTATATAAAAAGGAAAAATGTGACCATTTTGTTACATCTGCTACTGGAAAAAGTAAAAGGTCGACAAAACCTCTTTTAGAACACGCATTCATATGAAATTTGGTAATTTGAATGTATGCAGCTTTTAGTAAGAATGATTTCTAAAACACTTCTACACAGTGAAAAATGAGTATCTCTCAATTTATTTTATTTGCATCAGAAAGTCTTCTTGTGACCACCTATTGATACTATTAATTAACCAGAACAGACTTCTTGGTCTTCCTTGTACCTTAAGAAGTATAAGCACTATGGTTTCTGTGACTAGCATTACATGAAAGATAAATCCCTCATGAGATAAGAATTACTGAAGCACGCAGTCAACTTTATACCTTTGATTATTACATCCTGCCTACCTAAACAACTCTCTGTAATTGCTTACAGTAGGCCTTACATATTGATTCCAGCTTGATTCTTGGACTACCATATATTTCTGCCTCAGAGGTACCTTTATTACAGTGATGAATTAATGAGTTTACATATATGATTGTGAAATGTGAAGTAATGCAAAAATGCAGGTTTCTAAGAGGTTTTGTATTCTACTCTGTAAATCACAAATTTTCTCCCGGTACCAATGAGACAGATTATATTATTTGTTTTGAAGCATAAATCTGAAGGAACATCAATCAGGAGGCAAAACCAAATTCTGAAAATGGTATCAGGTACTTACACACTTCATTGATGCTATCTGCGCTCTAAGAAGAGTATGTCATGTGGAGGACACATTAAAATAAATATTTTCATTCAAAGATTTGATAGTATTCTGTTTCCTCCTGCATTTTTCCTTTGTACCTTCATCTCAATTTGAGAACACAGCAAATAATTTTTTCTAGATGTTAAGAGAGGGCTTAGGAAATTATTTTAGGAAACCATTTTAAAAACAAAAGAACCTGAAAAAGTGTTAGTTACAATGAATCTGAAATCACTTTTGTGCCCTTTTTTTGGTACTATGTACTAAATATTATTGCAAAGAAACCATTGTATAAGAGGTAAAAATAGCATTAACTGTGTATCAAACATTTTTCACTTGGAGATTTTCAGGTATTTATAACTTCTGATTAATTCTTCTCATTTTTCACCCTGTTTAGCAACTTGATTCACCATCTGTTACAGTATGAAGCACCACATAAGGGTAGGCTAGACCTGGGTAACATAAGCTGTCTTGGTAAAACCAGATGGAATCATACAAACATAATCTTTAAATGTGCAGTTGCTGAAGTTATACTTTTTCTTTATAAAAGGGAACTTTTAGTATTTATTTAAAGAAAACCAGAACATCCATCTAGACTATTTCAGTAGAAATTATGTTACTATACACTATAAACATTAAAGTCAACTATCATGAAACTTGCATGCTTCACTAGTTCTGCTCCTGTATAGCAGTATTGCATTCAGAAAGAAGTAAAGATATTCATCAGAGCATAAAAATACAAATACATGCTAAAAAGAAGTTTAAGAAGAAAACAGTAGAGGTAAATAAATATCTTTTCAGATTTACACAAATCATAATTTCAGGAGAAATTGTAGTTATTTGCTAAACTTACTAAATTGATATGTTTTCTAGAAACCACTATTCTACACTGGCCAAAACATATTTTCATTAAACTGCCTTTATTTTAAAAAAAAAATAAAATAAAATAAAAGACTTTATAGATGTACTCAAGAAGAATAACCTGATTTTACCAATATCATATTAAAGTTATTTCAAGATGCACAATACCAGCATATGCTATGCCTCAAAAAGAGAAGCAACTCATCTGTATTCAGAATCCTTAAAGGACAAAAAGGCTATTTACCAGTCTATGGAGCTAGAGTATTCTATTTCTGCAAATCCCCACTACTGGGAAGTGCATGTTTTCACTGTTCAAAGCAGAGGTCTGTGAACCAGGTATAGGCTACATCACAGATATAATACTCTACACTGAGTTTCATTAAAAGCTGTGTGTGGGATGTCCAGAGATGAATGGATTTTTAAAAAGCCCTGAAGAACTGAGAAAATTAGAGAATTTACAGCTAAATTCTTCCACCCACTAGTAATTTTTTTTTTTTTTTAAGGAATCAGTTATATCGTTTTCTCTCTGCTATTAAGCTGTGACTGCAATAAATATGAAAGGTGATGGGAAGGAGTAAAAATAACAAGATAATGTTTTCAAAACAAGAATCTGATCAGACTCAGAGAGTATAATTTTTCACTGTCACTTCACATTTTTTCAAAATGTTTACATTCCTGCAGCAATCTAGAGAAAGCTACTTCACATTTTATGAAAAAAATGTTCTGGTACAACTGCACCCTCTAACACCCTAAGAGGATTTAATGCAAAACTTAATACATTTGCACAGCATCTGAAATGAACTAGCTTTTCATTTAACCTTATGTTTTCACATTAGAAATAAAGAATATAAAACCAAAAATTACCACACTAGATCAAATAATTGGTCTTATCTTGTACCCAGCCTTTGAGTTAGCAGTAGGAGATACCTCAAGAAAAGATACCAGTACTTGTCAATAGCCCTAAATATGGAAAAGAGCTTTCACAAAGGAATGTTCTTCCCAGTGCTCACTGACTTATAGTCTAAGTGTTCATATTTTCTCATCTAATTAAATATCTTCTTAATATAACTTTTATATTTTTACTCCTCATAGACTTAAGCCTTTTCTGAATACTACTGAATATTAGATTTATATATATTCTATGTTCTTCAAGCCTCACTGCATTTTTTTCACATGTTGTTTGTACTTTTATTACAATAAAATATAAGTATTAGAGTTCCTTGTCTATTTTAGCATCCTGGTTTTTTGTTTCTTTCAATCATGCATGTTCTTATTCATCTCTTATCCAGGCTGACACCAATCTTTCCAATTTCTTCTCACATGCAAGTTTGCCGTTATCTATAATACTTTTTGAACATTTCTGGAATTTTTCCATTAAAACAAAGTTCTTCTGAGTCAGGAGGTAGAATTTACATGGTCTACCTTGTCATCAAAAAGTTCTATCTAGTTGAAATTAATCCTGGCTTTGTCTAGCCACTGGAGAGAGGGAGAGGCACTTCCTGGGAGGAAGGCATCCCATCCTACCATGGGCATCTAAAATAGATGGGACAAATCATCCCCTGTAAATAATCCTTAAAATACTATGAGAGATGAGACAGTTTCCACTGAATCACATGGAGCAAGCAACAGAAAGGAATAACAAGTTTACACCAGTATATTACAAATATTCCAGTATTGCTTTTTCCCTTGTTCTTTTACTCGCCAACACTATTCCCACATGTTTTTCATATTGCTGAATACAAGTGGAGATATTAATTGACAGGGCTATGACAGTACGCAGGTCATTTCCTTGAGTAGTTGCTGAGTTAATTTAGAACTGAGAACAACACATGACTATTGCAAGCCATTCCTTTGGCTATATCTAACCTTAATTCTTTAGGTAATGGTGTTCATCTCCTATTGGGCTAACAATTTACCTTGTATTGAAGGTTCCATTAGGTATCTTGATAAACTCACACAGTCTCAACCAACATAAATAATAATATGACGTTCTTTATTGACCAGTATCTTTGTTATTAACCCCCTTTTACTTAATAAATGTACTTTCAAAAGTACATAAAAATGAATCAGATCCCATCCCACTATTCAGGTCTCATGTTTGCAGTTTACTCTTTATATTATTCATGTATTTTCTGTTTTCAGACACAAAGTCCTAATCCTGAAAGTGCCCAAAGCTCTGATCAGCATATTAGCTTGGATGGAACAAAAAGTAAAATGTCCACAAAGGATCTGTAGTGTCATTGTGGAAAGAAACCTGTCTTTCCCTGTGCTAAACTCTCTAAAAGTAGGTGTACTTTTACTCCTACATCCACACCTGCTAAGGCTAGGTAAAAAATAATTTAAATTAAATACACAAAAGCAGTTAGGAACACTGGATATACCCATACTCACCCTATACCCATAAGTCCCAAGGAAAGTAATGAGAACCCATTATTTAGCAGTGTAGATTATGTATAAAGATCATGTGAAAAAGGAAACAGCCAACCTACAATGGTGAATGCTTTGGAAATTTAGTAAATCTTCTACCATGTAATATTTTTAACTGACATGTAAGTTTACTTATCACTATCTTCATTTATTAGGATTCCATTTTCTCAATGACAAAAAAAACCTCTGTCATCAGATGTTGCTGAAATATTACCAAAAAAAGTCAAAATCTCTATAAGCAAACCAGAAAAACAAGTAAAAGCAGAGTAGTAAGTAATGTTTATTTTTCTATTTATATATAAATGCTATATTTTTTCCTATGAAGGTTTGTAGTTGCTCTGTAAATAAGTTACATTTCTGTAAGAAAATCATATACAATTGGAAAAGGACTGCATAAATAGTGGAATGTGTCATTCCATTTAAAAAACTGATCTATGAATTTAATAACCAATGATAGACAAAATCATAAGAAGAAATATGGCTGGGCTGGTCTAGAACTGGAGGCCTGTGTTGAGTTACTAGTGCTTCTATTTGGTCCACATGTGACACCAGCCAAACCATTTAATCTGTTGTGTGCTTCAACTTTTCTGTTTACAAGACAGAGAGAATGCAACCCTTCACTCCCCAAAACATCTCATTGTATACACTTTAGAAATGGCTGTAGGATACTCAAATCCAAGTCTGGGGGCATGAAAATTCCTAAGAAATTTACTACATTCATCACTAAGATAACTGACAATTTTATTATGACATCCAAAACAAGAAGACCTTTTCTGCTTCTTTTGTGCAACACATAAATAAAATCACAGCTGCTCAGTAGTTTAACCATGAGCCACCTACAGATGAGGGGTTGTTTTCCTTGTTTCATTCCTTTCCTACCTGTGCATCTTTCTTTTAATTCCTTTTTTTTTTTTTTTCCTCTTTCTTTTTTTTTTTATTGCAGCTATTGAAAAAGAGTTTAAGTAAGAAACTCATATTTTGGTCCTGAAGAAGACTAGGTCTATTTCTTCTGGTAAGAGCTTTAAACCTTTTTCCCTTGCATTGAGGGAATTCAGCTTTTCAGTTCACAATGAATTTAAGACTTGAGAAGTCATTACTGGAATGTGGGAAGCTCCTTTTATCAATACTGTTAAAAGTCTTTAATATGAATACTAAACTACTAAATTCAGCTAAGCATAATAAAAAACTTTATTTCTGGGAAGGAAATATCAGATGGTCTTAAACAGCTTATCTGAGCACATGGACTGCTACAGCAAAGACTAACAGATTGGAATTGCAGCAACTATCTTCAGTAGTTCATGAAGGCAAGCATCACTGTAGCACAGCCTAAGTGTTGTAAGATAGAATGCATTCTATTAATTTGTATATGCATAAAAAAGGATGTGTGTTATTTCTGTGCATATTTCTGACCCACCCAGTAATTCTGTGGATTCTAAAAGGATATCAACTCCAGTCTGAAAGGTGACTTGGCAGACTGAAGAAAAAGTTCCTCTAATTCCACCCTTGAAGTAGAAGGAGCATTACTAAAGTACTTCTTCCTACTAATACTTAGTGTATGCTTTTTCTTTTCAGAGGTGTTTTAGCTGGGTTTAGTCTCATCCAGGCAGATGAAGAATTGGAAGGCAGCACTATCTGTGACAAGTGTAAAGGAGACGTAGAGCTGGACGATGACTGCATAGAACTGACATTAAGGACTGCCATGCCTCAATAGCCTATATTAGCCTAATTTTAGAATGAAAAAAAATGAAAGCAAAACCAACTTTCTGAATTCCCTAGGCAAGCTTCTTTGTGATCACAGAAGGTGCTCATTATCATTTTCTATTAGAAAAGGAAAGATATTTCTCAAAAATTCATGCAGGTTTTTTGTATTCTAATTTTTCTTTCTTGATGATTGGTTTCTAAAAAGGGAGAAAATGTACATGTGGCATGGCCAGACTGCTCCATTCTCTTACTTTGGAAAGTAAGAGATATTACGAAGGGAATTTCATGTCTCTGAATAAGAACAGTTCCTCATGCATTTCCACATGAGTAAATATTTCTTTATTTTGGAACTCTAACATCCAGTTTCTATAAGACAAAGAACTTTTTAGTTTCATAATATCAGTTATGATAAAATCAATGTAAAGTTGTTACAACTGAGATAGGCCAAGAATCAGAAAATCTGTGGGAAGAGGTAATATCTCTCATTAGATGGCTGCATAAATTAGGCAGAAATTAGTTTTCAAGCATATAAATTATTCAAATCTCATATCTTTCAATTTTTTTTTAATAGAAACAATATATTAAATGCAATATTATGATTTAAATGGAAGTAAGATAAAGGGAGTTTTAACAAAATCAAGAATTTTTAAAAACAAAAATAGCACATGCTAGATTTTAGCATATGTGGAGGCCACCACTGAAAGCTCTTTTATGTATGACGTATAAACAACTAAGGTACATGAAGCTTCTAGCAACAGTGAAATACAATGAGACATAACGGTCTAATTCTTACTGGAGCTAGTGAAGGTATTAACTCACAATGTCTATAAAAAAAATACATTTGAAGTTTTATTTTGCCAATATCTGACAAAGTGGAGATATTTCAGAAGGAAAAATGTTTGTGACCAGCTTTACCCATTTGCAGAATATAGTGCATTTAGTGGTTTAGAAATTACACTTTCAATCATCATCAGTCCAACAGAACACAATATTAAAGTTAAGTGCTGAAGAGTATGTAGTTGTCTATGAATTCTGGTGGGTAATTACGCAATACAAACATCATACATTTGTAGTAAGTGGTATTTACCTTCCTTCCATCCAACCATTTTTCTATTACAGAGGATAGTCATGCCTTTAATTTGTAGCTCCTCACATTTTTACTATGCAAACCAATGAAGCTCTAAATTTGTTTGTAATGAAGGAATATTCCTGCCTATTGAAATTTTAATGATAGTGGCATCACAAAACATATTCAGACTCATAAATAGGAAAGAGAACAATAAAAACAAATTCACATACACTCTAACCTATCCTCAAAAAGAACATGGCTCTGAAAGGTACAAAATACTGTTAAACCTTTACTATGACATTACTGATTAGTAGATTGTTCACAAGTCATAAATTCACCATATTTTCCAGTCGATTAGTTATTAAATACTTCTGTGCAGATAGCAGTGTTTCAATAGTTTGGTTTTTTTTTTTTGTATGATATGTTTTAGAGAAAGAAAATCTTTCTCATGTGCAAATGGGTCAGAAAGCAGATATGCAAATTAATTAGAAAGAAAAAATCAGTTTAATGTCTCAACATAGTTTCAATCTATATACTACCTGCTTCTCCTCTATTAAGACAGTGGCATTTACAGCCCAGTTCCCCTGATATCACTCCGGATTTTTTCCCTCTTCTAAATTAATATTTCTAAATTAATATTAATCTTTCCATATCCCTTCCTTCCTTCCTTCCTTCCTTCCTTCCTTCCTTCCTTCCTTCCTTCCTTCCTTCCTTCCTTCCTTCCCTCCCTCCCTCCCTCCCTCCCTTCCCACTCTGCTTTCCCAGACTGAGCTCTGAGGGCAGTTCTTGCTGATGTACTAGGGCATTTGCTGTGCATGCTGATCAAATACTGTCTTTGTAGGCAAATATGAGCAAATTTGATCTATGCCTGAAGCTGGCAGGAAACGGACAAGGTTGGATACAACAGCTAATCAAGATACACCATTAGATTCTTGGGGTTTTTATGTCAGGAATGCTTCTCTTTTATTTCTGGGGTGTTGTAAACCCCTTACTGATGCTCAAGCAGCAGTTACAGTTCCCATGTCTTGGGTGTGTTGCAGTCGGTGTAAAAGAAGGAAGTTCAGTCTCTTTATCTCGCAAAACAGCTTCCCTAGTCCAGGCTGGATAAAACTTGTTAAACCCCAAGCAAGCGTTGCTGTGTGATCGGTCCTTTCTCTGCTGCAAAGCAGTGTTTGTTTTTCAGGTGGAACAGATGAGGTTGGTGGCAGGTTGATGTGGATACACACGGTAAAACCTGTGTACCTGTCAGGAGAGGAATATATTGCCTTTGTAGACAATCACGTTGGATTTATGCAGAACTAAGCAATTGATTTGGGCTCTTGTCTAGGAGCAAGAACTTTAGTCAGAGCAGTTACTATGGGCTATTGTCAGCCTGAGGTTTTGTGTTGTTTTTTTTTTTTTTTTTTATTAAAAGAAACCTTTTTGCTATTTACACTGGTAATAATGGTGAGAATTTGGAAGTGACAAACTTTTGTTGTAGATCTTGTATTCACTGGGACCATCTTACATCACAGCTCTGCTACATGGGGTTTTCTATATTTGTTCTCCCATTCCAAACATGAGCTGCCAGTCAACCGCACTTCTTTGATGAAATACTCCTAAAATCACACACGTATTTATCTTTTCTTCAGCGTAACAACAATTAAAGAAAAAACAAGTGCCAAGCGTTGTATGATAAACTTAATGCCACCACGTCACTGGTAATTTGTTTCAGCAGGGATATTCTCTCATCTCCGCTTGAAGATCAAGTCTCTGACAGTGAGGTCTGACATGGGACAAGCAGTGCTCTTTCTCTGCTGGCTTTTCCATCACTTTCTGTTGCCACCACTGACAGGCAAAAACACCTTTTCAACATATTTTCATTCTGAAGAGCTTAAAGCCATCCTGTAGCATTTTATTGACCATCGCCCCAGCGATGCATGGGTATTTCCTCTCTTTAAGATACATGATATGAAAAAGAAATGCAAATGAGAGAAGTACAAGGATAGCGAAAGTTTTATTCCCACAAACTTTGCAGTTTTTTGAACTATTGTCCCAACTTGCCCCCAGGGAGCTCCAAGAAGCACTATGCATCTATTGCTGGTGCTGTTTTAACCTCCAATGCCGATCTGTTGTCCGATAAAATATCTCTCAGAGGATGGCATGGTGTCACAGCTGGTTTAGAACTTGAGAAAGCCTGCTCTTTGCATAAACAGGCTCCATCTTACAATAACAGAATCCTAGAATGGTAGGGGTTGGAAGCGACAGCTGGACATCATCAAGTCCAACCCCCTGCCAGAGCAGGAACACCCAGGGCAGGCCACACAGGAACAGATCCAGGTGGGGCTTGAAAGTCTCCAGAGAAGGAGACTCCACAACCTCTCTGGGCAGACTGGGCCAGGCTCTGTCACTCTCCCAGTGAAGATGTTTTTCCTCATGTTGAGGTGGAACCTGCTGTGTTTCCCCTTGCTACCATCACCTCTTGTCCTATCACAGGGCACAACTGACAAGAGCCTGGCCCCTTCTGCTTGACACCCACCCTGCAGATGTTTGTAAACATCTTCTCTTTGTCCTGTTAAGAAATGTAGTGCTTTGTTTGTTGGTTTTGGTTTTGGTTTTGGGTGTTTTTTGGGGTTTTTTTTATGGTATTAACTACTACCCAGTGCCCTCCGCTTCGTGCAAAGTACAATATGGAGTCATTAATTCCAGTGAAGGATGTCATGTCAAGTCATGTGATATCCTCTGCTCAGCCTCCTATTACATGTATACTTTTGTACTTGACTGACTAGATTAAGTAAAGTACAGTAATTTATAAAGAAAGACTAATATGAAGACACTGATATTTTTCCATGGCTTCTCTGTTCATTGCTCTGTGTCTCCTACTGCAGTAGAAAAGATATGTTAAAATTAATGTTGTAAGCTGGGATTTTCAAAGCAAACTGTGGCTGTGAAGTGTCCAAATGTCACTGGCATTCAATGGGAACTAAGTCCTTTAACCACTTTGAGAATTCTTAGCCAAAACCCATTAATGCATACTTCAAAGGGGTAATATGCACAGTTTTTGGAGTCATTTTCCTAATAACCTTTCATTCTCATTTCCAACGGGCCCTTCTTCCCTAGATCCTCACCCCCTCTTGGGGAACAAAACCAAAGTGCTTCCATGTCTTTTGTAATTCAGACCTCAGCATTAGCTCCGACTCTTTTCAGGCACTTGTTTTTTCCATTTAATGGCACGCCAAAATCTATTCCTAAAAGAAAGAAAATGCAACTCTTTAATATTGCTTTTCCATCTTTTATCATATCTCATCCATTATTCCACCTCTGATAAATGAGCATGGGCACCAGTTCATCCAGATATTTTGACTCCTTACTGTGAAGAGTTAATTCTCATGCCTCTTTCTTATGGCCACTTCTCATATTTTGACAAAAATCAATGCACCCCCACCAGTCTAACATCTGACCTTGTCGGCCTTTCCTTCCAAAACACAGCGCTACAGTATTTGTAGCTTGTGGCTTGGCATGTTTTTTACTTCAGTCCTTAGTATATAGACTAATTTTTCTCTCCTCCCCAGTCACAGCATGAGAAGACTCCATCGATTAAATAAATCAGGTACGAAAGATGCGGTCTGACCTGAATCTTTGTAATTAGCTATTCAAATAACAACCAGAAGGCAAGTTTTTATGGTGTTAACCGTCAAACGATGCCGTAGCAGCAAACCCTGACTAAGAATCTCCAAGACCACATTGACCCCTTGTGGCTGGTTCACCCTAATGCAAAGTACTCACCCAGACTCGGGTAAATAAGAGGAATTATAATAAAAAGCTTGCAGAGAAAATACGTTCAGTGTAAGTGCTCACAGTGCTTGGGACCCTGCTAAAAGGTGTTAGATCAAACTCAGTTTTAACTTTTAGACCGATTCCAGTCCAAATTCAAGTACGCGTGTCTTTGGTGCTGAACTTGGAGCCAAGACCTATACATTTCACACTTTGACTTGAAGTCAGATCAGAAATGACTGATCTGTGTATACATAGGTGCACACAGAACCTTTATGATTCACTACATTGCCTGGGCACTTGAAATGTCTCTCGAGCTCTTGAGGCAAGACCTGAAGCGAATGTTCTAGGGAAGCTCCGGCTGTTGCTGAGGAGGACCCGTGGGCGCACACGTCTGCAAGTCAGACGCGGTTTTCCCTAGAACAGCTCAGGCATGAGCATTTCCTGGATGAGCGTTTGTAACGTGGTTTTCCCTGCACTGTTCTTCAGCAGCTCGTCTCTGCTGGGTTGGGATGATTTTTGGTGAGGTGCTGTCTAATGACAGCCAAGGATGAAGGCTCTGGGAGTAAGACTCCGGCTTCAGCGTCACCGGTTTGCCCTGAGCAACCGCAGACAACGGGAGTTTGGGCAGCAAAACCCTTCAGCTCCCATTGCTTGCAGGAGTCGAAACATTAAACGCACAACTGCAAAAATACCAGAGTGACTTCACACCTGTGCGAAAAAGAAGGACAAACCCAGCTGCCGTTCCATACGCGTGGCTCGCGACCCCGGGAGCTCAGGATCCTTGCGTGTTACTCAAAACCAATCATCACGCTTTAAGCAAGCGGTGGGTTTTCTCGCCTCAATTCCTAACGCTGTTATTTTCCTTGGCCTTAACGCTGTGCCCGCGATCCTTGCCGCCCACAAAGCTAGCTAGCTTTATTTCAGCCCAGTCGGTAACGTTCAGGCGCTGACTTAGAAGCAGGCGAGATCGACGAAAACTGGAATACGGGGACGTAAACAGAGGTTGGGCATCTCCTTCTCCAGAGCCTTTCAAAACCCGCCTGGGTGCATTCCCGTGTGACCTGCCTGAGGTGTTCCTGAGCTGGCGGGGGGGACGGAGGTGGCAGGGGGTGCATCGATGGTCTGCGGAGGCCCCTCCTAACCCCTTGTCGGTCTGCGGGTCCGTGAGGCCATCCCGAGCAGAGGCGCCGCAGAGGTGGATCCTGCCTCTGCCAGCAGGTGAGGGGCCCTGAGAGGGGCGAGCGTGGTGAGGCAGGCCGCGGGGGACCCCTCCCGACACAGCGCACCAGGCCGGAGTTAAGGGATGCGCAACAGAGCCGCCCTCGAATGCACACTGACACTTCATTCTTGCGCAGGTGTCAAAGCGGAGTGGCACAAAATGTGCCCCATCCCGGCTCCGTCAGAAGAGTTTTTAGTGTTGCGGTTTTCTTTCTTTATTTTATTATTATTATTATTTATGTATCTGTTTGTTTCCCTTCTTCTCTGACCTACGCATGAAGCCCAGTGGAGGTGGTGACGGAAGCAGGGAGCCACAGAGGTGGCAGAAAGCTCGTCACCGCTTCGAGCACTTGCCCCGCCTCCTGCTCGTCGCCCCCAGAGGCCTCGGCCACCTCGCGGCCCCCTGGAAAGGATTGATATCCCTGGTCGCTCCCTGGTTGATGCACAGAAATTTTAAATCTTATTAGCCGTACTTGTATTCTTTTCTTAGCCTCACTTGCATGGTTTAGTTACTTGCTAGGTAGAGTTGATAATGAAATGTTTTGAAGCCTGCAATTTCTTGCCTGGCAAAGACGAGACAGGCCTTGAAATGGTTCATTAAGCCAGAGCACCCTGATAATGGGGACTCGAGCACCAGTAATAATTTAAACTGATCTCCCGGGAGCCTTCCAGGGCCGAAGGATGGCTGAGCTAACCCCATGACCATGTATGGGCGAAGGAATCCCAGAGTTCAACTAGCCAACAGTGTGAGGAAGACTGTGAATGACAACCGGAGGGGGAAAAGACCCTGACCCTAATTTTATTACACATGCTCAGACTATGTAAATCAATTCCAGGAACTCATTAGACTGCCCTTTCCAGGAAATTTGATGAATACGTGTGTTTTTCGTGTTTATTAGATGGAGTGTTTTGCTAATTCGTTGGAGCACTCCCAGAGGAGAATCCCCAGCGCTGCAATAAAGAATGACTGCTTAACAACGTAAGGGAAGAGTACGGCATTTAACTCGGAAAGAAATGCTAAAAAGACTTGAATTCACACCGCTCTCGGAAACTACATCATTTAGGCAGTCTGGTTTAGTTTCCAATTCCTAAAGATGCTTGGGAAAAAAGTGATACTCTCTGAAGCAAGTGAACTGGAATTTGAATTATTTGGGCAATCTATCAGAGCTCTGATGGTTGCCCCACGTTGGGCACCAATAAATCTGTCATGGTTTAGGGTCAGGGAGGCCTCTCAGACCTGTAACAGATGCTCTCTGTTAACCCCCCCTCCCTCCCCACAGGAGAAGAGAAAGGGAATAAGGGAGAGAGGCTTAGTGATTAGAAAAGGAAACCAGAACAGCTTTAAGGAAAAGGAAAATAATAATAATCATGAAAATGGGATATATACAAATATAGACAAACCCAGTATCGAACCCAACCCCCCTGATGGTAATTACTTCACTGTCACTGCTGATGCTGTGGAGCAGGAACCGGGGGGGTCCCAGACCAGGCCCCGTGGCAGACAGGAGCTGTGTTCAGGAGCTGGATTCTGGTACCGGGTTCAGGAACGCACCTATCGGGATTGAAGGCAGGATGGACAGAGTCCTCCTCGGACACCCCGAGGAAGGAACCGAAAGAGGTCCCAAGCCGAGCCGAGCAAAGCTCGCAAAGCGAGCCGAGAGTAGAGAACAGACACCCTCCAGATCCCTCCACTTTATACCGAGTATGACATCTATGGGATGGAATCCCTTGCTGGTCAGTTTGGGGTTACCTGCCCTGTCTGCTCCTCCCTACAGGTGCGGCCTTTCACTTTCCTGCACCCCCCCAAAGTGGTGCACTAGGTCATTAAGTGGCCTTAGTCTGCACGCCGATCCTTGGTACTAACTCTAAACATGAGGTGTTATTGCCACTAGCAGCAGACGTCGTCCGTGAAAACAGGCTGCTGACTTCAGACAGTGCAGGGAGTTAGAAGGTCTGAGCTGAAAAGTAAAACCACTGAGCAGAATTAGTTCTGTTCTCACTCCATCTGGGACATCTGACTGGGCCAAAGCTGGCCCAGGAAGACCGTGGCTTGGCCAACAGAAACAGGCTGTGGGGCCGGGACAACCTGCCGGGACGGCGGCTTGGGGCTGAGCCACGGACACAGATTGCCAGGGGTCATCTCTGCACAGACAGGGCCTCGGGGCCAGCCAGGGTGTACTGGTGGCAGCAAGAACAGAACGACTTCTGTTCAGGGAATTTACTTTTCAGCTCCGTTCTAACTAACTGCACCATCCAACGTCAGCAGCCTGTTTGTGCAGACAGCGGCTGCTCCCGGCGGTGGTAATGGCCCACGCTTGGAGTTGGTACCAATGGAGCTGGGAGCCCGGCTGGCGCCTGGGAGCATCATGGCCTTTGCTGGGAGCTTTGGGGTCCTCCCTGGGACAGAGCTGCTGCTGTCGAGGAGCCTTGGAACCCTTGCCTGGCGGGAGCCGGCGCTTACAATGTTTAATTTAGTTATTGGCATAAGCCCCCTATACCTTAGTTATCAGCGTAAGCCCCCCCAACCCCCTGTATCACCCTCGCTGGGCGGGAGCCGGTGCTTTCTGGGGGCTTCTGGCTGCTGCCTGGAGACCTGCTGCGGGAGAACCTGGAGCATTCCCAGGTGCCCTCCCAGGACAGGTGAGCTCAGGCCAGGCACAGCTCCCTGAAAGTGGCGGCCAGTTGGCCTGCGGTGCCGGGCTTGGGGTGTCCTGCAGGGTGGCCCCTGCAAGGCTGGAAGTTTCTGGGGCTCTTGCAGGGGTTTTTTTTTGGAGAAACTTTGTGTTGTGTGTGGGTTTGCTTTTTTTTTTTTTTTTTTTTCTTTTGATTTTGTTTTTCTTTTTTTTGCAGGTGCCTGGCGGAGGCCAAAGGTGCGAGGGGAAGCAGTTGCAGCGCTGGGCTCCCGCCACAGGAGGCTGCGGAACATTTTGGACAATGTGCTGCAGGTGCCTGTGCTGCAGCGGGTGGGGCGGACGGCACCCGGACGGCGGTGAGTGTTGGAGGGCGAAGCTCTTCCCCCAGGAGGGGCTCCGCCCCCCTTTCCGTGCGTGACTTGGGTGTTTTGGCTCGTGCTTTCTGTTGCTGCATGTTGTAGGGGGCAGGAGACGGAGGAGGCTGCCGACCCCGTGCCGATGGGCTGGGGGGGGGATGTCGGTGGAACGCGGAGGCTCCCCCCGGGAGGTGCTCTGCGACTCTTTGGGGTGTTGACTTGGGTGTTGCGCGCGCGTTTTGTTCATTGTTGTGGTTTTTTTCTTAAGTGCCGGGCGGCCGGGCAGCAGGAGCCGCGAGCAACACTCGGCAGCAGGGGGTGCTGGGGCTTTGCGTTGAGCGCGGCGGAAGCGGCGGGAGAGCGGCGGTCGCGGCGAGGGAGCGGCGGT